>JAWKAJ010000190.1:0-27814 GCA_033816785.1 Picus viridis
CCTCGTCCCGCACCGGGGGGGTGGTGGCACCTGGGGGGGGGGGCGGGGGGAGGGGGCTCAGGGCTCTGAGCCCACCCCCCCCCAGGTGGTGGGGCGCTCGGGGGGATGGGGGGAAGCCCCTCCCCCCACGCTCACCTGCGGGGCCGCGGGTCCCCGGCGCCGGGGGGGCCGGGGGGGCTCTGCCGGCGCCGTCCTTCGCCGGGGGGCGCTGGGGGGGGATGGGGGGCAGCATCACACACCCCACACCCACCCCCCCAAAACCCCCCAGCGAGGTCGGGGGCGGAGCCCGGGGGTCTGTGCCCCACCTTTGGGGGGAGGGGTCAGGACTCACGTGGGGGGGCGTCGTCGTGGGGGACGCAGAGGCGGCGGGTGGGGGTCGGGGGGACGCGGGCCAGGGGCTGCGGGGGGGCGACAGAGGTCGGGGGGACACCACAGCCGGGGGGGGGGGGGAGTCTGGGGGTGGAGGGGAGAGGTCTGGGGGGGGACCCAGAGGTCCAGGCCCCCCAGCTGGGGGAGCCCCAGGGGGGGGGTCTCAGAGGGCTGGGCCCCCCTCATAGGGTCCCTGAATGACTTTCCCCCACCTGCCCCCCCGCAGTGCCTCCTACCAGGTCACGTGACGGGCTTCCTTCCTTCTGATTGGCTGGCTCGGGGGCTGGGCTCTTATTGGCTGACCCGGGGCCAATCAGGGCAGGGCTCCAGGCCTGCTCCTGCTGCTGGGGGTGGGGGCCAGAGAAAGTGGGAGGAGCCAAGAGAGGGGCGGAGTCAACAGAGGAGCGGGAGCAAGAAAGGGTGGAGCCAGAGAGGGGTGGGGCTAAAGAGAGGAAAGGGCGGGGCACAGGGATGAGAGCAGCCAATCAGCAGACAGATAGGGCAAAGAAGAGGGGAGCCAATCAGGGTAGGGCTCAAGGCGGTGGAGCCAATCGGGGTGTGGCTCCAGTGGGTGGAGCCAATCGGGGCAGGGGTCACAGGGGTAGAGTCAATCAGGGTGTGGCTCCAATGGGTGGAGCCAATCGGGGCGGGGGTCAAAGGGGTGGAGCCAATCGGGGTGTGGCTCCAGTGGGTGGAGCCAATCGGGGCAGGGGTCAAAGGGGTGGAGCCAATCGGGGCAGGGGTGAAAAGGGTGGAGCCAACCGGGGGTGTGGCTCCAATGGGTGGAGCCAATCAGGGTGGGGTCAAAGGGGTGGAGCAAGGAGGACGAGGCAGGGCCCGGAGAGGGTGGGGCCGGTCCGGGGTGTGTCTGGGGCAGGTCCAGGGGTGGGGCTCACCTGGGGCGTGGCCTGGAGGCGGGGCCAGGATCCCGAGCGCCGCGGGGGCGGAGGGCACAGGGGGAGGCAGCGCCCCCAGGCTCTGGGTCCTGCAGAGCCCCCCCGGGGCGGGGCTGAGGGGGGAGGGCACGTCAGGGGTGGGGCCTGCACGCAGCCCCACCCCCTTCTGCCCATACAGGGAGTGGGGGAGGGGGGCGTGGCCTCACCTGGCCGTCAGGGGCGTGGCTGGGGGGGTGGGCAGAGCCGCTGGGGAGCCTGGGGGGAGATTGGGCGGGGGGGATGTGTGAGGGGGCTGCGCCTGGCCACACCTCCACACACACCCCCCCCCCCAACTCCAATTGGTTGCCAGGCCCGGGCGGGGCTCACCGGGGGGCGGGGTCGGGCTCGGCCCCGCGGCCCCCTCGTCGCTGTCGTCGTCGGGGGGGGCAGGGGGCGCGGGGCGCTCCTTGGACTGGTCCTGCAGGCAGAGCTTGGCGCGGGAGCTGCGGCGCGACACCGAGCTGCGGGCGCGGGGGTCAGCGGGGGGCGGGGGGGCGGGGGCCTCGGGGGGGTGTCGGGGGGGGTCTCACCGCCGCTGCTTGCCCCCCCCCAGCTCGGGGCGGGACTCCCGGGGTCCTCCGGCGGCGTCGAGGGAGGGCTGCCCCCGGCTCCTTCTGGCTGCGCAGCTGAGGGGCGGGGGGTCAGGACCCCCCCCAGAAACGACCACCACCCCCCCGTAGCCCCTCCCAATCCCTTCCCCCACCCCAAGCCCTGCCCAGCTTCAGAGCCAGGCCCCCAGACCCCCAGAGTGTCCCCAGCAGCCCCCTCCCGGCGGAGCCCCCCTGACCCCAGCACGCTTTGGGGCAGCCACGACGGATCCAAGGGGGGCCCGGGGCGGGGGCCCGGGGGGGTCCCCCGGGGAGGGGGTCCGGGGGGGGGGTCCCGGGGGGTCTCACGTGGTGCTGCTGCCGCTGCAGCTCCTCCAGCAGGGGCAGGGTCTCCTCATCTGCCAGGTCGCAGGGGCGCTGGCCCTGGGGGTGGTGGGGACACGGCTGCTTGGGGATCCCCCCAAGAAAGCCCCAGGGACCACCAGGGACCACCAGGACCCCCCCCAGACCCTCCCCCCAGGAACCCTTCAGCCCCCCCAGGCCGGCTCTAGGCCAACACCCCCCGGCCTGAGCCCACCTGGGGCTCCCTCTAGCACCCCCCGAGACCCCTCCCAGCCCCCCCCCAAGCCCCTCCAATGTGCCTCCAATGCCCTCCCGCCCCCAAGACCCCTCCCAGCATCTCCAACCCCCCCAAGCCCCTCTAATGTCCTCCCAAGCCCCCTCCCGGCCCCTCTAACACCCCCCAAGACCCCTCTCCAGCATCTCCAACCCCCCAAGCCCCTCTAATGGCCCCTCTAACACCCCCCCCCTCTAAGACCCCTCCCAGCATCTCCAACCCCCCCAAGCCCCTCTAATGTCCTCCCAAGCCCCCTCCCGGCCCCTCTAACACCCCCCAAGACCCCTCCCAGCATCTCCAACCCCCCAAGCCCCTCTAATGTCCTCCCAAGCCCCCTCCCGGCCCCTCTAACACCCCCCAAGACCCCTCCCAGCATCTCCAACCCCCCAAGCCCCTCTAATGTCCTCCCAAGCCCCCTCCCGGCCCCTCTAACACCCCCCAAGACCCCTCCCAGCATCTCCAACCCCCCCAAGCCCCTCTAATGTCCTCCCAAGCCCCCTCCCGGCCCCTCCCAGGCCCCCTCTAGCATCTCCAAGACCCCTCCCAGCCTCTCTAACATCCCCCTAAACCCCTCTAATGAATGTCCCTCCAAGACCCCCCCAGCATCTTCAACATCCCCTCTAATGTCCCCCCCCCCAGACCCCTCCCAGCCCCTCTAGCACCCCCAAGCCCCTCCAATGTCCCCCAAGACCCCTCCCAGCCCCTCTAGCACCCCCAAGCCCCTCTAATGTCCCCCCAAGACCCCTCCCAGCCCTTCTAACACCCCCCAAGCCCCTCCAATGTCCCCCCAAGCCCCCTCCCAGCCCCTCTAGCACCCCCCAAGCCCCTCCAATGTCCCCCAAGCCCCCTCCCAGCCCCTCTAGCACCCCCCAAGCCCCTCTAATGTCCCTCCAAGCGCCCTCCCAGCCCCTCTAACACCTCCTAGCCCCCTCCCAGCCCATCTAACACCTCCCCAGGCCTCCCTGATGCCCCCCAAGCCCCCTCCCGGCTCTTCTAACACCCCCCGAAGACCCCCCCCGGCGTGCCCCCAAGACCCCTCCCGGCCTCCTCCCGCCCCCCCCGGGCCCCCCCGGCCCCCTGACCACGTTGTTCCTGGGGGCCATGTCGCAGAGGTGCTCTGCCAGCAGCCTGCAGGCCTCCTCCACGCCCCAGTGGGCCGCGGCGTGCAGCGGGGTCCAGCCGTCCTTGTCCCGCACGTTGGGGTCGTAGCCGGCCTGCAGCAGCAGCCTGCCCCCCACCCCCGGGAGGGGTCCCCAGCCTCAGCCACCACCCCCCGGCCTCACAGGACACCCCCAGCCTCGGCCACCACTTCCCCCCCCCCCCCCCCAACCCAACCTCAACTCCTTCCCAGGGTCCTCCTTGCCCTGCCCCCCACCAAGGAGAGAGGAGGGGGAGGGGAGGAAGGGGAAAGGGGGAAGAAGGGGAAAGGGGAAGAAGGGGAAAGGGGGAAGAAGGGGAAGGGGGAAGAAGGGGAAGGGGGAAGAAGGGGAAAGGGGGAAGAAGGGGAAGGGGGAAGAAGGGGAAGGGGGAAGAAGGGGAAGGGGGAAGAAGGGGAAGGGGGAAGAAGGGGAAAGGGGGAAGAAGGGGAAAGGGGGAAGAAGGGGAAGGGGGAAGAAGGGGAAGGGGGGAAGAAGGGGAAGGGGGAAGAAGGGGGGGGAAGAAGGGGAAAGGGGAAGAAGAAGGGGAAAAGGGGGGGGGAAGAAGGGGAAGGGGGAAGAAGGGGAAGGGGGAAGAAGGGGAAGGGGGAAGAAGGGGAAGGGGGAAGAAGGGGAAGGGGGAAGAAGGGGAAGGGGAAGAAGGGGAAGGGGAAGGGGGAAGGGGAAGAAGGGGAAGGGGGAAGAAGGGGAAGGGGGAAGGGGGAGGGGGAAAGGGGAGGGGGAAGGGGGAGGGGAAGGGGAAGGGGAAGGGGGAAAGGGAAAGGAGGGGAAGGGGAAAGGGGAAGGGGAAGGGAAGGGGAAGGGGAAGGGGAAGGGAAGGGGAAGGGGAAAGGGAAGGGGAAGGGGAAGGGGAAGGGGGAAAGGGAAAGGGGAAAGGGGAAAGGGGAAAGGGGAAAGGGGGGAAGGGGAAAGGGGAAAGGGGAAAGGGGAAAGGGGAAAGGGGAAGGGGAAAGGGGAAAGGGGGAAAGGGGAAAGGGGAAAGGGGAAGGGGAAGGGGAAGGGGAAGGGGAAAGGGGAAAGGGGAAAGGGGAAAGGGGAAAGGGGAAAGGGGAAGGGGAAGGGGGAGGGGAAGGGAAGGGGGAAGGGGAAGCACCTTTATGGCAGCCCCAAGCTGGTGGAGTCTCCCCTGAGACCCTCCTGGTCTGAGACACCTCTCAAGACCCACCCCCAAGGAGCTCCCCAGGGACCACCCCAAAAGCTTCATGGATCCCCTAAGGACCCTCTGAGACCCCAAATGACGCCCTAGGACCCCCCCAAAGACCCCTCTGGCCCACCCCAAGACTCTCCAAGACCCCCAGGGACCTCTCAGGACCCTCCCAAGACCACCAAAGACTTCCCAACGCTCCCAGAAAGATCTCCCAGGACCCTCCCAGGGCCCCCAAGGACCGCTCAGGACCCTCTCAAGACCCCCAACGGCCTCCCAAGGCTCCCAAAGATCCCTGAAGGATCTCTGAGGACCCTCCCAAGACCCCCAACGACCTCTCGGGACCCCCAGAGGCGCCAGGCCCCGCACCTCATGACCTCGATGTAGCCCTTGGCGGCGGCCACGTGGAGGGCGCTGGCGCCGGTGGCGGGGTGCCGGGGGTCGGGGATCTCGCCGGCGTCCAGCCAGCGCCGCGTGTCCCGCAGCATCCGCTCCTCCTCCGCGCGCTTGGCCGCCGCCACGTCCACCCGCCTGCGGGGGCGGCCGGGCACGGGGCTGGGGGCGCGCCCGCCCGGCGCCTGCCCGGCCCCCGACCTTGCCTCTGCCGGGCACCCCCGGCGCAGCCCGGCCCGCAGGGGGCAGCCCCGAGCCCGCCCGGCCTGCAGTTGGCATTGGGAGGGCACCAGGGCTGCACCGGGAGGGGCTCAGGGCACCCAGCTGGCACCGGGAGGGCACCGGGGCTGGCACCGGGAGGGGATCAGGGCACCCAGCTGGCACTGGGGCTGTACCGGGGCTGCCCCGGGAGGGGCTCAGGGCACCCAGCTGGCACTGGGGCTGCACCGGGATAAGGCTCAACCCGCACTGGAGTGGGGCACAGAAGGATCCCAGTCCCAGCCCCGCCGGGGCGTGGCCGGGGCGTGGCCCGCCCGCCGCGCTCACCTCTGCGCTCCACCTCGCCGCGCAGCAGCTGCTCCAGGGCCTCGTCCTCAGCCACCTCCAGCGGCAGCTCCCCGTCGCTGCTCACCGCCGCCACGTCCGCCCCGTGCTCCAGCAGGTACCTGCGGGGGCACCGCCGCATGGGGCGCACCGCGGGGCCCGCACGCCCCGGCACGGAGCACGGCCCCACAGAGCACAGACCCACGGGGCCTGACACGGCCCCACGGAGCACAGACCCACAGAGCACAGACCCACGGGGCCTGACACGGCCCCACGGAGCACAGACCCACGGAGCACAGACCCACGGAGCACGGCACGGCCCCACGGAGCACAGACCCACGGAGCACAGACCCACGGAGCACGGCACGGCCCCACGGAGCACAGACCCACGGAGCACAGACCCACGGGGCCTGGCACGGCCCCACGGAGCACAGACCCACGGAGCACAGACCCACGGAGCACGGCACGGCCCCACGGAGCACAGACCCACGGAGCACAGACCCACGGAGCACGGCACGGCCCCACGGAGCACAGACCCACGGAGCACAGACCCACGGGGCCTGACACGGCCCCACGGAGCACAGACCCACGGAGCACAGACCCACGGGGCCTGACACGGCCCCACGGAGCACAGACCCACGGGGCCTGGCACGGCCCCACGGAGCACAGATCCACGGAGCAGAGACCCACGGAGCGCAGAGACTGGCACAGACCCACGGGGCCTGGCACGGCCCCACGGAGCACAGACCCACGGAGCCTGGCACAGCCCCCCGCCCGCCCCCGCCCGCAGCGCCCCCTGCCGCTCACTGGGCGATGTGGCGGTGGCCGCAGGAGGCGGCCACGTGCAGGGGGGTCCAGCCCTCGTTGTCGGCCTGGTTGACGTCGGCGCCGCTCTCCACCAGGAACTGCACCACCTCCATGTTCTCATCGATGCACGCCTGCGCCGGGGGGGCGGGGTACCCCTCAGGCCCCACCCCCCGAGAGCCCTAGGGACCCCTCGAGACGCCCCCCCCTGCAACCCCCCCGTCAAGTGTTCCCACAGGGACCCCCCTCAGGACCCACCTCCAAAAGACCCCCTGAGGACCGCCCCAGGGACCACTCAGGGTCCACCCAAGACCCCCACAGATCCCCCCCTGAGAATCCCTCGGACCCCCCTCAAGACCCCCAAAACCTCCAGAGACCCTCCCCGCCAGGACCCCCTGAGAACCTGAGGACCGCCCAGGGACCCCTCGGGGTCCACCCAAGACCCCCACGGACCCCCTGGGAAGCACCCAGGGACCCCTCAGGGTCCACCCAAGATCCCCACGAATTCCCCTGAGACCCCAAAAGGACCCCCTCACAGACCCCCCCCAATCCTCACCCGGGGATCTCCCCCCGCCCTCCCCGGCCCCCCCCCCCAGGAGACACAGAAAGCCTCCAACCCCTCCAGGACCCCCTCCAGGCTCCCAGGCTGGGCGGCGGGGCCGGAGGGAGGAAGACTGCTGGCCCCGCCCCTTTCGCTCGGGCCCCGCCCCTTCCGGCGCCGGCCTCGCCCCCACCTGGTGGAGTGCGCTGATGCCGTCCGCGTTGGCCCCGCCCAGCAGCGCGCGGCCCCCCCCAGCGCGCACCATGGCGCGCGCCTCGGCCAGCTCGGCGCCGGCGCAGGCCGCCCGGAACTCGGCGGCGCGCTCGAAGCGAACGGCGCGGGGCCGGGGAGCCGCGGGCGAACCGGCGGGAGCCGGAGGGGCTTGCGGGGCCTGGGCCGCCATCGCCGCCTCCCAGCGCCGCAGCTGTTCCCGCCGCCGCTCCCGGGCAGCGGCAGCAGCCGCCGCCGCCGCAGCCGCCGCCGCCATGGCCGCGGGGGCCCTACCCGGCTGCCGTAGAGCGGGGAGAGGAGGGGGGTTGGGGGGGAAGGGAGGGGGAGGCAAGGTAGGGGAGGAGGGGAAAGTGGGAGGGGGCGGTGCCGGAAGTGAGGGGCGGTGCCATGGCGACAGCGCGCGAGGGGCGACGGGAGGCGCGCGCGGCGGGTGACCGGGGGTGGGGAGGGGGGGGGGAAACGAGGCGCGAGTGAGAGGAGGAGGCGGAAGCGAGCGGCCAGAGGCCGGATGTGACGTTTATTGAGGGGGCGTGGTCACTTCCAGCGGCCGCCCACGCGGCCCTTGCCGACGACCTTCTTGCTGCGGGCGGGGAGGAGGATGTTGGGACCCCCACCCCCAAATAAAGCCCAAACCAAACACGTACCCCCGCAGGGACTCGCAAAGTAGTGCAGGAATAACCCCGAAATAAACGAAATCACCCCCAAAATTACCCCGCAGCTCGCTGCAGTGCACCTGCACCACCACCGCCCCGCTGCCCTCTCCCGGGACCCCCCCCAGCACCCCCAGACTGCCCTCTCCAGGACCCCACCTCCACCCCAGGACCCCCAACTCCCCGCCTGCCCCCCGTCCCTGGACCTCACTTCCACCCCCAGGACCCCCAACTCCCCTCCCCCCCCCCTCCCAGAATCCCACTTCCACCCCCAGGACCCCCAGACTGCCCTGTCCCAGGACCACCCCCAGGACCCCCAGACTGCCCTCTCCAGGACCCCACTTCCACCCCAGGACCCTCAACTCCCCGCCCCCCCCCCGGTCCCCCGTCCCAGGACCTCATTTCCACCCCCAGGACCCACCCCAGGACCCCCAAATTGCCCTCTGCTGGAACCCACTTCCACCCCAGGACCCCCAACTCCCCTCCCCCGTCCCAGAACCCCACTTCCACCCCCGGACCCACCCCAGGACCCACCCCAGGACCCCCAGACTGCCCTCTCCTGGAACCCACTTCCACGCCCAGGACCCCAACTCCTCCCCCTGTTCCAGGACCCCACTTCCGCCCCCAGGACCCCCCAGATTGCTCTCTCCCTGAACACCACGTCCACCCCCAGGACCCCCAACTCCCCCCCGTCCCAGGACTCCTTCCTTACAACTTCTGTGCGTGGCTGATGCGGTTGTACAGGACATTGATCTGGGGGGGAGCAGCTGTGAGCCCACCAGGCCGGACCCCACAGCACCCCCAGCCCCCCCCCCCGCCCCCAGGGACCCCTCCCCAAGACCCCCACCTCGTATTTCTGCCGCCGCAGCTTCTCCATGAGGTCAAACTTCTCCGACTCCAGCTGCTGGATCCAGTCGTGGAGCTCCTTGGCTTTGACCCTGGCGGGGTTCGGGGGGTGGGGTCAGCGGGGTCCGCAGGGGTGATGGGGGGCGCGTTGGGGAGGGGGTCCCCTACCTGAGCTCGTCCTCCCGCAGGTGCTCGATGTCCAGCGGCCGCCGGCGCTCGGCCAGGATCCGCAGCTTCATCTCCCGCCCGGTTTGCCTCTTGCCGCGGCGCTGCTCCGCCTGGGGGCTGCGGTCAGCGGGGGGCTGCGGGGCTGGGGGGGGGCTGGGGGCAGGCTGTAGGGGAAGCTGTAGGGGGGCTGCGGGGGGAGCTGTGGGGCAGGCTGTAGGGGGGCTATGGGGGAGCTGTGGGGCAGGCTGTAGGGGGATCTGTGGGGCAGGCTGTAAGGGGAGCAGTGGGGGCTACGGGGGGAGCTGTGGGGGCTACGGGGGGAGCTGTGGGGGCTACTGGGGGAGCTGTGGGGCAGGCTGTAGGGGAAGCTGTAGGGGGGCTACGGGGGAGCTGTGGGGCAGGCTGTAGGGGAAGCTGTAGGGGGCTACGGGGGGAGCTGTGGGGCAGGCTGTAGGGGAAGCTGTAGGGGGGCTACGGGGGGAGCTGTGGGGCAGGCTGTAAGGGGAAGCTGTAGGGGGGCTACGGGGGAGCTGTGGGGCAGGCTGTAGGGGAAGCTGTAGGGGGCTACGGGGGGAGCTGTGGGGCAGGCTGTAGGGGAAGCTGTAGGGGGGCTACGGGGGGAGCTGTGGGGCAGGCTGTAAGGGGAGCTGTGGGGGCTACGGGGGGGGAGCTGTGGGGCAGGCTGTAAGGGGAGCTGTGGGGGCTACGGGGGGAGCTGTGGGGCAGGCTGTAAGTGGAGCTGTGGGGGCTACGGGGGAGCTGTGGGGCAGGCTGTAGGGGAAGCTGTAGGGGGGCTACGGGGGGCTGTGGGGCAGGCTGTAGGGGAAGCTGTAGGGGGCTACGGGGGGAGCTGTGGGGCAGGCTGTAAGGGGAGCTGTGGGGGCTACGGGGGGAGCTGTGGGGCAGGCTGTAAGGGGAGCTGTGGGGGCTACGGGGGGAGCTGTGGGGCAGGCTGTAAGGGGAGCTGTGGGGGCTACGGGGGGAGCTGTGGGGCAGGCTGTAGGGGGCTACGGGGGGAGCTGTGGGGCAGGCTGTAGGGGAAGCTGTAGGGGGGCTACGGGGGGAGCTGTGGGGCAGGCTGTAGGGGGCTATGGGGGAAGCTGTGGGGCAGGCTGTAAGGAGAGCTGTGGGGGCTACGGGGGGAGCTGTGGGGCAGGCTGTAGGGGAAGCTGTAGGGGGCTACGGGGGGGAGCTGTGGGGCAGGCTGTAGGGGAAGCTGTAGGGGGGCTACGGGGGGAGCTGTGGGGCAGGCTGTAGGGGGAAGCTGTAGGGGGGCTACGGGGGAGCTGTGGGGCAGGCTGTAGGGGAAGCTGTAGGGGGGCTACGGGGGGAGCTGTGGGGCAGGCTGTAAGGGGAGCTGTGGGGGCTACGGGGGAGCTGTGGGGCAGGCTGTAGGGGGGCTATGGGGGAAGCTGTGGGGCAGGCTGTAAGGGGAGCTGTGGGGGCTACGGGGGGAGCTGTGGGGCAGGCTGTAGGGGAAGCTGTAGGGGGGCTACGGGGGGAGCTGTGGGGCAGGCTGTAGGGGGACTATGGGGGAAGCTGTGGGGCAGGCTGTAAGGAGAGCTGTGGGGGCTACGGGGGAGCTGTGGGGCAGGCTGTAGGGGAAGCTGTAGGGGGCTACGGGGGGAGCTGTGGGGCAGGCTGTAGGGGGGCTATGGGGGGAAGCTGTGGGGCAGGCTGTAAGGAGAGCTGTGGGGGCTACGGGGGAGCTGTGGGGCAGGCTGTAGGGGGCTATGGGGGAAGCTGTGGGGCAGGCTGTAAGGAGAGCTGTGGGGGCTACGGGGGGAGCTGTGGGGCAGGCTGTAGAGGGAACTGTGGGGGGATCTGTGGGGCAGGCTGTAAGGGGAGCTGTGGGGGCTACGGGGGAGCTGTGGGGCAGGCTGTAGAGGGAACTGTGGGGGGATCTGTGGGGCAGGCTGTAAGGGGAGCTGTGGGGGCTACGGGGGGAGCTGTGGGGCAGGCTGTAGAGGGAACTGTGGGGGGATCTGTGGGGCAGGCTGTAAGGGGAGCTGTGGGGGCTACGGGGGGAGCTGTGGGGCAGGCTGTAGAGGGAACTGTGGGGGGATCTGTGGGGCAGGCTGTAAGGGGAGCTGTGGGGGCTACGGGGGGAGCTGTGGGGCAGGCTGTAGAGGGAACTGTGGGGGGATCTGTGGGGCAGGCTGTAAGGGGAGCTGTGGGGGCTACGGGGGGAGCTGTGGGGCAGCCTGTGGGGAGAGCCATAGGGCAATATATGGGGTGCCCTATGGAGCCTATGGAGCAGGCTGTGGGGATGACCTAGGGCAGGAGCTCAGCAGCAGTACTTGGGGTGCTCCGTGGGTCTGGGGCGGTTTGGGGGTGCTCTGTGTATCTGGGGGTCACTCCTTGGGTCTGGGGATGCTCTGGGGGTGCTCTGGAGGTCTGTGGGTCTGTCCGTGGGTCTGGGGGCGGTCTGGGGGTGCTCTGTGGGTCGGGGGTCGCTCCGCGGGTCTGGGGGCGGTCTGGGGGTGCTCCGTGGGTCTGGGGGCGCTCCCCGAGCCCCCACCTTGGCCAGGTACCCCCGAAGTGGGGCATGGCCGCCAGCACTTTCTTCTTCTTGGCGTCGTCCTCCGCTCGCTTCTTGGCCTCCTCCTCCTCCTTGCGCAGCTTCTCCTCCTGGGGCGGGGGCGGGGTGAGGGGGGGCCCCGCCCGGCCCCGCCCGGCCCCGCCCTGCCCCGCCCGGCCCCGCCCGGCCCCGCTCACCGCCAGCCTCGCCTGCCGCTCCCGCTCCTTCTCCGTGCGGCTCCGCAGCTGCTCCTTGCGCTCCGCCCGGCGCCGCTCCTGCGGCGGGACCCGCGCTCACCGCCGCGCCCCCAGCCCCCCGCAGCCCCCAGCCCCGCGGCACCGCCTCCGCCGGGGCCCACGCGAAGCCCCCAGCCCCCCGCAGCCCCCAGCCCCACTTGGTTGGCTCCATCAGGTCCCACTGGAATTCCTCCGCCCCCCTTGAAGCCCCCGGCCCCACTGCATTGGCTCCATCGGGTGCCGCTGGAAGCCCCCAGCCCCATTTGGTTGGCCCCAGCAGGTCCTACTGGAAGTCCTCCGCTCCCCTTGCAGCCCCCAGCCCCGCTGCACTGGCTCCATCGGGTCCCACTGCAAGTCCCCAGCCCCACTTGCAGCCCCCAGCCCCGCTGCACTGGCTGCATCGGGTCCCACTGCAAGCCCCCAGCCCCACTTGCAGCCCCCAGCCCCGCTGCACTGGCTCCATCGGGTCCCACTGCAAGCCCCCAGCCCCACTTGCAGCCCCCAGCCCCGCTGCACTGGCTCCATCGGGTCCCACTGCAAGCCCCCAGCCCCACTTGCAGCCCCCAGCCCCGCTGCACTGGCTCCATCGGGTCCCACTGCAAGCCCCCAGCCCCACTTGCAGCCCCCAGCCCCGCTGCACTGGCTCCATCGGGTGCCACGGGAAGCCCCCCGCCCCCCTGCAGCCCCCAGCCCCACACGATTCGCTCCATCAGCGCCTCCAGCTCGTTCTCCTCCCGGCGGCGCTGCTCGAAGTGAGCCTCGATTAGGGTCTGCAGCTCCAGGAGGTCTTTCTCCATCCGCTTGCGGTGGATGTCCTGGGGGGGAGGGGGCGGGGGGAGGGGGCATCTGGGGACGCCGCGGGGAGGGATGCAACCCAGTGCCCCCCCGCAGCCCCACAGTACCCCCTCTGCAACCCCCCCAGCCCCACAGAGCCCCCCCCAGAACTCCCCCCAGCCCTATAATGCGCCTACAGTGCCCCCCGCAGCCCCTCCATCCCCATAGTGCCCCCCCCCAGCACTCCCCCCAGCCCTACAGTGCCCCCCCCCAGAACCAACCCCAGCCCTGCAGTGCCCCCCAGCCCCACGGTGCCCCCCCAGAACCAACCCCAGCCCCACGGAGCACCCCCAACCTTCCCACCACCACCCCTATAGCGCCCCCCAGGAACCCCCTCACATCGAAGTCCACTCTCTCCCCCTCGGGGATCTTGGGGGGGCCAACTGGGGCACCACGGGGCTGGGGGGGCAAAGAAGGGTCAGATGGGGTGGGGAGCAGGGCAAGGGGGGGGCAGCAACACTGCCTCATCCTTCCCTGCTCCCCCCAAACCCCCTGCCCTCCCCCCGCCCCCAGATCCCCCTCCCCTTGGCGCTCACCGGGGCCGGGGTCGCTCCTCCTCTGAGGGGGGGGAAGAGAAAGGGGGGGGGGTCAGTGTGGTTCGGGGGAGTCGGGGCGGGGGTCTGGGGGGTTCAGGGGGGTCATACCTGGCTCCTCTGGAGGCTTTGGGGGCTCACAGGCTGGAGGGGGGAGAAGGAAGGTTACAAAGGGGGGAGGGGGGCTCAGGGACTGTGGACCCCCTGACAACCCCCAGAGGACTTTGGGGGTCTCGGGGGGGGGGGTGTGTGTCCTGCGCTCACCTTCCTCCTGCTCCTCCTCCTCCTCTGCCTCCTCCTCTGAGGGGGGGGGGCAGCAACAGCCCCCTGGGGTTCATTAACCGTTAACGGGGGGAAAGGGGGTCCGGAACCCCCAGTCCCCCCGAACCCCATGGGGTTAATTAAAATCTTAATTAGGGGCCCGGGGGGGGGCAGCTCGTTAATTGTGGAGAGGGGGGGGAACCCACTCACCTTCCTGAGGCTCCCTGGAGGGGGGTGGGGAGAGAAAGAAAAGGGGTGAGGGGGGTCCCAGGTCAGGGAGAGCTGAACCAGGGGGTGCCCGGGGGGGGGGTAAGGAAGGGAGGGACTGGGGGGGGGGGGGGGGCACTCACTCCTCAAACTCCTCCTCGACCTCCGACATGGTGCCGGTTGCTGGGGGGGTCCTGGGTGGGGGGAAGGGGGAAAAGGGCGAGGGCGTGGGTCAGGGGGCTGCTCCCCTGACTCTGAGACCCCCATTAAAGCACACACCCCCCCCCACAAGCAGCTTCTTTCCTGCCCCGGGACCCCCCCCCACCCCGCCCTCCCCCTCCATCTCCTATAGACGCCCGGAGCCTCCCCTCGCCGCCTCGGCAGCTTCGTTCCTGCCCCGGGACCCCTCCCCAGCTCCTTTAGAGACACCCCCCCCCCCATGCCCCTCCCCCCATCTCCTACAGACCCCCGGACAGCCCCCACCCCCCCGCTCCCACCGCTGGGTCTGTCCCGGGGGCTCCGCTGCCGTTTCCCCACCCCGGTCCCGGGGGTCCCCTTTATCGGGGGGGGGCTGCGCCACCCCCTCCCTCCCGTGACGTCACCCCCCGAAGACCGGGACACCCCCCAAATTCCACCCCATTGTTCCCGGGATGCCTTTAAAGGTCGCCGACACCGGACACCGGCAGCTGTCGCGGGGGGGCTGGGGGGGGGCCACACGGGGCCGCTTGGGGGGCTGCCGGGGGGGGGGAGTTGGGGGAAGAAGTAGGGGGAGGGGTGTTGAATCCTAAGGGGTCTCGAAGCTGAGCCCCACTTGGGGGGTCCCACGGAGGTTACATGGGGCTGGGGCGGCGGGGGGCGGGATGAGGTTATGGGGCTCGGGGGTCTGAGAATCCCGCGGGGGTGTTGGGGGGGGGTGTCCTGTGCCCCCCACCCCTCCGGGGCTATTCCCGGCCCTGACGTCACTCCCCACCTGTCCCTGCTCCTGCCCTTTGTTGGGGATCTCCCCCCCCCAGGAACGGTGCGGGGGAGGAGGGGGCGACGTCACCTCCCCCCCCACCCCCCAGCTCTCCGGGAGCCAAGTGCGGGGGCTGGGGGCGGCGACCCTCGCCTCCCCCCCCCGAAGACGCCGTTTTCTGTCAAGTTCCTTTATTTCGGTAAAAACAACCCCCCCCCGGACCCCCTCCCCAAAGCCCCCAGCATGGAGTCCCCCCAATAAAAAACAATGCGGGGGGGGGGGAAGGGAGGGGCTCAGGCGTCCGGCGCCGCGTTGGGGAGGGGGGGGCGCAGAGGTAGGCGTGGGGCTGAGACCACCCCCAACGTGTTGGACCCCCTCCGAAAGGGGGGGGGGGTAAGGGGGCCGGGGGGGGGCTGGGGGGAGTCACCCCTTCAGGAGGGGGTCCCGGGCTCCGGCACGTGCAGGGCGATGCCCCCGCGGTCACCACCAGGCGCAGGCGGGGGGGGTCCCTCGCCGGGTTGTTTGGTGGTGGGGGGATGTAGCATCTGCCCCCCCAGCCGGACGTGGGCATAAAGGGAAAGTTTGGGGTCCGAGGGCAAGGGGGGGGGGCGGCGACGAGGCGGGCGGGGGGCTGCGGGGGCGGCGGGGAGGCGTCGCAGGCGGACGTGGGGCTCCCCCCGCCCCGCAAGCGGCAGCCCCCGCACCCCACGCAGTCGTGGAGGGAAACGCGGAGCTGGAGCGGGGGCGGCGGCCGGGGCGCCGCCGGCGGGCGCGGGGGGGCGGCGGCGGCGGCGGCGCTGGCGCTTGGGGAGGGGTCTGCGCCGCCCCCCACCCCTGCTCGTTCTCCGCCGCCCGCCGCCGCCGCCACTCGGTCTCGCGCAGGTAGTATTTCGGGGTCTTGCGGAGGGGGGGGCGCTGCCCCCGGCTCCCCCGCCGCCGGAAGGCGCCTTCGCCCCGCCTGGGGGAGGGGGGCGGGGGTGAAAAGGGGGCGTCAGGAAGGTGGACACACACCCCCCCCCCCCCGTCCCGAGAACAACCCCTCCGGAGATCCCCGCCTCGATAACCCCCCCCCCCTTGCAGACCACCCCCCAGCCCTCGAGAACACCTCCTGGAGAAGACCCCACCCACCCTTAAGAACCCCCTTGGAGACCCTCCCCCCTTTAAGAACTCCTCCCGAGACACCACCGCCCCCACCCCCCAGAATCGGGGCAGGTGTTGGGGACCCCCTCCCCGCCCCCACGTGCTGAGGATCCCCCCCCCCCCCCCCCAAGGCTTTTGGGGGCTGCCCTGGAGCCCACTCCCCCTCAGCTCCTGAGAGAGCTTTAGGGAGGCTTCGCCGTCCTCCCCCCCCCGCCTCGGGATGCTCCTGGGGGCCCCTCCCACCCGGGGGGGGAGGGGAGTCTGGCCCAAGCCCCGCCCCCGCCCCGCCGACGTCACCTCTCGCACGTGCGGCACTCGCAGCGCGCGTTGCCCCGCCCGAAGAAGCTGTGGCCGTAGAAGCACGTGATCTCCGCGTGCGGGGGATGTCCCGCAGCGCCTGCACGCGCGCCGCCCGCCGCTCCGCCGCCACGAGCTGCGCCCAGAGCCGCCCCAGGCCCAGCTCAGAGCCCCGCCCCCGGACACGCCCCCCGGGCCCCGGCACTGCCTCAGCCCAGCTCAGAGCCCCGCCCCCGGACACGCCCCCCGGGCCCCGGCACTGCCTCAGCCCAGCTCAGAGCCCCGCCCCCGGACACGCCCCCCCCGGGCCCCGGCACTGCCTCAGCCCAGCTCAGAGCCCCGCCCCCGGACACGCCCCCCGGGCCCCGGCACTGCCTCAGCCCAGCTCAGAGCCCCGCCCCCGGACACGCCCCCTCCGGAGCCCAGCACTACCTCAGCCCAGAGCTCCCCCGGACACCCTCCGGCCCCCAACACTGCCTCAGTCCAACCCAGAGCCCCCCCCCCAACACTCCCCCCGGAGTCCCCCCTCCCCCAAGTGCCCAGCACTACCTCAGTTCTACCCACAGCCCGCAGTGGCTCCTGGGAGCCTCCCCCCAGGACCCCCTCCCCCTCCCCGAGATTCCCACCCAGGACAAGAACCCTCCCCCAGGAGCTGGCCCAAAACTGCCCCAACTGACCCCAAAACCCTCTGACGGCCCCCTAGCCCAACCCCCGCACCCCCAACCCCCCCCTCCACCTCCCCTTTTCCCCACGACACCCCCCCCCCCCCAAATTGACCCCACAATCCCCCCCCAGGGGCTGCCCCCACCTCCACCAGCTGAACCCCAACCCCCCAACCCCCCCCCCCCCCCACCATGAGGCCCCCAGAACTCACCCTGCAGTTCGGGTGACAGTCTGGGGGGGGTAAGGAAGGAAGCCATCAGCATTTGGGGGACCCCCGACCCCCTTTTGGGGTGCTCCTGGGGTAGGGGGATGGGGGGGGGGTAGTCCCAGGGAGGACTTTTGAGGTGGGTTTGGGGTCTCATCATGAAGGGGAGAGGGGGTTGGGGTGGGATGTTGGGGGTCCCATAAGAGCAGCTCAGTGTACAGAGGTTTCAGGACCCCCACCCCCCCGAGGTTGCTTTTGGGGTGGATCCAGGTGGGTTTGGGTCTGGAGCCAAGGCAGAGGTAGGCGCAGTGGGACCGGCTGCGGGGCGGGGCGGGGGGAGGGGCAAAGCGGGGGCGGGGCCGCGGGGCGGGGCGCAGCGGGGCTCTCACCGTGGTTGATGAAGGCGGCGGGGCCCAGCCAGAGCTGCGTGCGGCGCCGCCGGGTGGAGTACATCAGGCTGAAGTCGTTGTCGCCGGCCCGCAGCAGGCGCCGGTCCCCCCCCGCAGCTCCGCCACGAACCCCCCAGCAGCTCCAGCGTCTCGTTCTTGCGCCTGGGGGGGGCGGAAGGGGGTGAGGGGGGGGGGAGGGGGCTCCGCGGGGGGACGGAGTCGAAGGGGTGGGTTTGGGGAGCTGCTTCAGGAGGTGTATTGGGGGGGGGGTGGAGTTTTGGAGCGGGGGAGGGGGGGAGGAGGTTTGGGGGTGCATGGACCCCCTCCCCAGCTCGCACCACGTGCTGGTGTCTCCCCCCCCCCCCCCCTCCTTCACTCCCCCCCCCCCCAGCACCTCCAGGGTTTCGTTCATGCATCTGGGGACGGGGCGGGGGGGCAGAGAGCGACCGCGGGTGAGGAGGGGGCGCCGCGGGGGTGTTTTTGGGGGGGACGGGGGCAGGAGTTGAGGGCACCGGTTCGAGGGAGGTGTTTTCAGGGGGTGGGCGGCCTGGGGTGGGAGTCTCGGGGCGGGGGGGGGTCGCACCAGGTGCGCGTGGAGACCACGCAGGCGCCGTGGGGCTCGTGGGAGAAGCGAGCGCAGGGCTGGATGGAGACTCCGCTCTCGGGCAGCAGCACCCGCAGGTACTGCAGCACCTTGGGGAGGGGGCGGCGGGGGGCGAGGGTCAGGGGTAACCCCCAGACCACCCCCGCACAGCCCCCCACCTCCAGCACCAAGCCAAACCCTGGCGCTGAACCCTGTCCCCAAACCCTGTCCCCAAACCCTGTCCCCGCCCTCTCGCGCCCCCCCCCCCCCCCCCAACCCTTCCTCAGTAGCAGCTGCAGGTAGCAGAGGATGGGGTGGGCGGGGGGCAGCACAGAGCCCCCCCACAGAGCCCCCCAACCCCATTTTGCTCCCCCCATGGAGCCCCCCATCCCTCATAGAACCCCCACACCCCATTTTGCTCCCCTAATAGAGTCCTCCACCCCCATTTGGCTCCCCCCTCCTAAGCCCCCAACCCCATTTTGCTCCCCTCCTAAGCCCCCAACCCCATTTTGCTCCCCCCTTGAGCCCCCCACTCCCTTTTACTCCCCCCATGGAGCCCCCCGCATCCCTCATAGAGCCCCCCCCCGGTCCATTTTGCTTCCCCCCTTCAGCCCCCCACCCCATTTTACTCCCCCTATAGAGCCCCCAGCCCCCTTTACCCCCCTCCTTGAGGCCCCAGCCCCACTCAGCTCCCCCACTCTGGCCTCCCCCCGCCGGGCGGGTATCTGCCCCCCCGCCCCCCGTCCCGGTGCCGTACGTGGCTCTTGAGGGCGGCGCGCTGGAGCGGGCGGCGGCGCTGGAAGAACGCCGGGGCCCAGGCGCTGCTCAGCAGCCGCCAGGTCGCCTCCAGGTCCCGGTGCTGCACGAAGCCCTCCACGGCCGTCCGCAGCAGGTGCTGCCGCCGCAGGGCGGGCAGGGGGCTGCGCGGCGCGGGAGGCGGGGGTGCGGAAGGGTAAACCCCCCCCCCAACGCCGCCCCGGACTGCCAGGTACCTCCCGCCCCCGGGATAACGACCCCCGGGAAGCCCCTACCCCTCAGTCGGGAACCCCACGACGGTGACACTCCCCACCCCGGGAACGGACTGGTCCCGGGAGAGGACCCCGACTGCCAGGCACCTCCCGCCCCCGGGACGACGACCCCCCGACAGGGTCAGGGACCACCATCGCCCAGGGAGCCGTCCCGCCCAGGGATCCCCCTCCCCGGGGACGCCCCTCCCCCAGGGACACTCCACCCAGGGCCCCCTCCCACCCAGGGACCCCTCCCCCTCAATCAGGAGCCCCACGACGGTGACACCCCCGTGAGGGGACCCCGGGACTGCCAGGGACCTCCCGCTCCCAGGATAACGACCCCCGGGGACCCCTTCCCCTCCATCAGGAGCCCCATGACGGTGACACCCCCGGGAAGGGACTGGTCCCGGGAGAGGACCTCGGGACTGCCAGGCACCTCCCGCCGCCGGGACGACCCCACCCCCCCCCCGAACCCCTCCCCCACAATGTGAGGACTCCTCCCCCTCAATCAGGAGCCCTACTAGGGTGATAGCCCCGGGAGAGGACTGGTCCCGGGACACGGGGACCTCCCGGTGGTTCTCCGGTGCCCTCCCGGGACAGGGGGTGCCCCACCCCGGCCGCCCCCAGTGCCGGCCGCACCTGACTCCCATCTTGTGCGTGCGGAAGCCGAGCACCGAGTCCAGCACCAGGCTCGTGGCCAGGTCGTCGTTCTCGCAGAGCTCCTTCGCCGTCACCTGCCGGGACTGCATCGCCCGCCGCTGCCGCGGAGCTCCCTGCCGCGGTGACCGGGCCGGTTACCGGGAGCGGGGGCAGGGGGAGGGAGGGGGAAGGTGCGGGGGTGCGGGGACCGGGGAGAACCCAGCCGGGGAACCACGGGGCGGCGAGGGAGAGAGAACCGTGCGCCCCGCTCGGCCCCGCCGTTAACCGGGGGGTTAACCGGGACCCGGCCGCGCTAGCCCCCGGGGACGGGCCCCAGGCAAAGAGCCCCCCCCCCCCCCCCCGGGAGGCGGGGGATGGGGGGAGGGGCGGCCCCAGCCCCCCCCCCCGCGGTTACCGGGGGCCGCCGGGGCCGGGCCCGGGCCCCTCGCCGGCGCCTGCCGCCCGCTCCCGCCGCCGCCGCCCGCGCGCGCCGCTCCGCCACCCCCATTGGCTCGCCCGCCTCTCGTCTCGCCGCCGCCATTGGCTGGCCGCCGCCGCCCAATCGCCGCTCGCGTCCCGCCCCCGGCGCCCGGCGCTGGAGCCTCCCATTGGCCGAGCTCGGTTCTCTTCCCCCCCCCCTTTCCCCCCTTGCAACACTCTATTGGCGGAGAGGATCCTGGAGGGCGGTTGGCGGCGGACTAACGCCGGACGCCCCTTTCTCGGCCCTTCTCACCATTGGCTGCGCACCGCCAGCCTCCCCGGCGCCTATTAGCGTAGGGGCCTCCCCTTCGCCGCCGCCCCTCTGTCCCATTGGCGGAGGCGGCCGTCGCTCAGCCGCGCCGCGCCCAGTGAGTGCCGCGCGGGGCGCAGCGAGGAACAATGAGCCCCTGCCACGCCCCCTCGCTGGCCTCGCCCGGGCAGGCTCCGCCCCTTCCGCCGCGCCGACTCCGCCCCGCGCAAGATGGCGGCGCCCGCGCCGCGGCTGTAGGAGGTGCGGGGTGGGGCTCGGCGGTCCCGGGGGAGGGGGGCGGGGGGAGTGGGGCCTCTGGGACGGTCCCGGGAGGTCGGGAAGGCCCCAGGAGGGGGCGGGGGTCCCGGTGCCGTGCCGCTCGCGCTGAGGGTCCCGCCGCAGGGCGATGGCGGCGGCGGGAGCCGGGGGGCCGGCGGGAGCCCCCGCACGCTGCAGGGGCTGCTGGAGATGGCGGTGGTGGCCGGGGAGCCGCAGGCGCAGCCCCGGGAGCCCATGGGCGAGGAGGTGAGCGGCGCCGCGGGGGGCGGGTGAGGGGAGGGTCTTTGAGGGGCTCCGGGGCGGCTCTGTGGGTCGTGACGGGGGGGGGACGGGACGGGGTCCGACGTAGGGGTCCGGGGGGGTCCCGCAAAGGCGTCTGGGGAGGTCCCACGTAGGAGCCCGCGGGGGCATGGACTTACTGGGGGTACAAAAGGTCCCGGGGGGAGGGGAGGTTGGGGGCTCTAGGGAACGGGGAGAAGGCGCGATGGGATTTGGGGGGAGGGCTCGGGGGGGGGGTCCTTGGGGGCGCACGGAGCTCCCTCCGGGGGGCAGAGGGGTCGGGGGTGTCTCACGCCCCGGGCGGGGGGGGTCTCGCAGCGTCAGCAGTGGCTGCGGGCGGCGGTGGCCGAGGCGCTGGGGAGCTCCGGGGGGGCCCAGGAGGAGCTGCGGCGCTGCCTGGGGGTCCTGGCGGGACCCTGCCCCGGGGAGGAGGCAGCCGAGAGGGGCCGGGGGGAGACCGGAGCCCACGAACAAGCCCTGGAGGCGCTGGCGGAGCTGTGCGAGAGCCTGGATAACGCCACCGGTGCGGGGCGGGGGGACGGGGCGGGGGGGGAGGCGCCTGCTGGGGGGCACGGAACGGCTCCGGAGTGGGGCTGGGGAATGGGGGAGGGGGCTCGGAGGGGTCGGTGGGGGTCAGCGGGGGGAGGGAGGGGGCACAGTAGGGGGGGGTGGGGGGCACGGAACGGCTCCGGAGTGGGGCTGGGGAGTTGGGGAGGGGGCACGGGGGGGGGGGGGAATTTGGGAGGGTCGCGGTGAGGTGGGGAGGGGACCCTGGAGAGGCGGGTTTGGGGGGCGGGGGAGGGGACACTGATGGGGGGGGGGCTGGAAGAGGTTGGGGTCAGATTTAGGGTCCGGGGGGGTTAAAGGAGGAGAAGAGGGAGAAGGGGGCGGGGGGAGGAGCCCAAAGGGCTGTGGGAGGCTCTGGGAGTGCAAGGGGGGGTGGGGGTGTCCTGACGCTCTTCTCTCTCGCCCCCCCCCAGATTTCTGCGCGCTGGGGGGCTGGAGGCCGTGCTGGGGCTGCTGGGGCACCCCTGGGCCCCCCTGCGGGCCGGGGCCGCGCGGGTGGTGGGAGCCTGCGCCCAGAACCTGCCCGGGGCACAGGGCCGCGCCCTGGCGCTGGGGGCGCTCCCCGCCCTCCTGGGGGGGCTGCGGGGGGACCCCGACCCCCGGGTTCCCCCTGTGCCCTCTTTGCCATCTCCTGTGAGTGGGGGGGGGGGCGGGACGCGTTGGGGGGAGGGGGTCTCAGTCGAGGGGATCACAGTCGGGGGGAGTCGTTGGGGGGTGTCAGGGGGCCTCAGTCGGGGGTCACAGTCGGGGGGTCTCAGTCGGGGGGGTCTCAGGGGGTGTCAGTTGGGGGGTGTCAGTTGGGGGTCTCAGTCAAGGGGGTTCTTGGGGTCTCAATTGGGGAGGGTCTAGGTTGAGGGGGTCGCTGGGCGGTTCTCAGTCGGGGGGTGTCAGTTGGGTCTCAGTCGAGGGGATCGTTGGGGGGTGGTCTCAGTTGAGGGGTCTCAGGGGGTCTCAGCTGAGGGGGTTCTTGGTGGGGGGGTGTCTCAGTCGAGAGGCTCCTTGGGGGTGACAGCCATGGGGCAGGAAGGGTTGCCGGGGGGGGGCATGGGGGCAGGAGAGCGAGGACTTGGGGTGCGGTGCAGGGGGTGCAGCCTCTGATCCCCTCTTCCCCCACCCCCCCCACCCCGCCCCAGGCCTGGTTCGGGCCCAGCCGGAGGGCCTGGAGCAGTTTGAGCGCCTGGGGGGGCTGGAGGCCCTGGGGGGCACCCTGCAGAGCCCCCAGCCCTCCCTGCGGGCCCGTGGGGCCTTCCTGCTGCACTGCCTGCTGCGGGAGCACCCCGCCTGCGCGGTGAGACCCTGCCCCCGCGCCCCCAGCCCCCCCCTTGGCACCCCAACCCCCCCTTCCCCCCCCCTTCCCCCTGCCTTCACTGGGGACCCCGAGGGCCTTCTCCCCATGCTGGGAGCCCTGCCCTGGGGCCTTCCCCTTCCTCCTGGGAGCCCGTGGGGACATCCTGTCTCTATCCTCCCCCTCCCACTGACCCTCATGGCCCCCCCCCTTGAAATAGCCCCCCCCCCCCCCCCCCCCTTCAGTAGCCCCTCCTTGAGGCCTGTCAGGCCTGCCCTGGACCCCCCCCCAGCCCCAGCTTGTAGCCTCCACTCTCTGGGACCTCCTCGGGGCTCTGTCAGAGTTTTCAGGCTCCCTTTAGAACCTCTAAAGCTGCTCGGGGTGGGACCGCCGCGGTGGGACACACACCCCCCCCCCCCGGTGGGACACCCCTCCCCCCAACACTGCTGCCCCCTCCCCCCAGAGCCCCTGTGCCGCCTGGGGATGGTTCCCCAGCTGGTGGCCGTGCTGCGGACAGAGCACGACGGGGCCCACGAGCACGCCCTGGGGGCCCTCTGCAGGTGAGACCCCTCCCCGGGGGGAGGCACTTTGTGGTCGGGGGGAGGGGTCCAAGCGTGGGGCACAGCCTTAGGGGGGCGTGGGGGGGGGTGGCTGTAGCTGCCCCCTCAGCGATCTCCTGGCAGGGAGAGGGGAGCACAGCACTGAGGTCACCGAGTGAGGGTCTTTAGCGAAGGAGCAAGAGGTGACATGAAAGGGGTTATTGGGGAGGGGTCGTGCCCCCCTTCCCCCTCCCCCAGCGCCTCTCCCCCTCCCCAGTTTGGCCTCGGATTTCCCGGAGGGGGTGCGGGAGTGCAGGGTCCCCACGCTGGGGCTGGAGGAGCTGCTGCGGGAGCGCCAGGGGCTGCTGCGGGGCCACGACCAGTTCCAGGCACGGCCGGCAGGGGGCGCGGGCCTGGGGAGAGGGTCCCAGGGACGGGGAGGGGTCCCGATGATGGGGGAGGGGGTCCCTGGTGATAAGGAGGGGTGCCAATGATGGAGGGCAGGGGGATCCTGGTGATGGGGGGGGGTGTCACGGTTATAGGGGAGGGGGTCCTGGTGAGGAGGAGGGGTTGTGGTGATGGGGGAGGGGGTCCCAAGGATGGCGGGGGGGGGTCCCGATGATAGGGGGTCCCGATGATAGGGGGGGGGGCCCTGGTGATGGGGGAGGGGATTCCTAGTGATGGTGGGGTGGGGTCCTGGTGCTGGGAGGGGGGAGGGTCCCAATGAGGGGGGAGGGGGCCTGATGGCGGGGGGGGGCAAAGGGAGCTCGGTGCTGAGGGAGGGGGGCGGTGGGGCCGGGGGCCCCTGGGGCGCCTCTGCGAGCCCCCTCCCCGCTCTCTGCGCCAGGAGGAGCTGGAGTTCTGCGAGCGGCTGCTGCAGCTCTGCTTCGAGACCCCCCGAGGAGAGCACCATGGACCGGTGACCCCCACCCCCGAGACCACCGGGACCCCCCCAGCTCCAGGGGGATCCCCCAACACCCCCCCCAACACCCCCCACTCCAGCTTCACCGGTACCCCCTCCCCCCGCCCCCGGCTCCTCCGGCTCCGGCAGGCCCTCCCTGGGCGGCCCCAGCCGCGGGGGGGTAATAAAGGCTCCGCCCCTGAGGCTTCTGTTGTGCTGTAAATGCCGGGGGGGGTGGTGTGACGTCGGCGCTGACGTCACGGAGCGGGGATCTCCGACGGCCGCTCCTTCAGCACCGGGACGCGGCGGACAGCGCCGGGGGCGGGGCCGGGGGCGGGGCTTCGCGAGCGGCGCTTGCAGGGACGAGGCCTCGCGCGCGCCCGTTGCCATGGCGGCGCCGGCGTCCCCGGCTCGCCTCCCATTGGCCAGCGGCCGTTGCCATGGCGCCCGCGACCCACCGCTCGCCCTCCCATTGGCCCGCGTCCCCCGTCTCGCCCTCCCATTGGCCCGCGTCCCCCGTCGCGCTCTCCGGCTGGCCCGCGGCGCCGCTCCGTTACCGGCGCGATGGCCGCCGGGCTCGAGGAGGCGGCGCTGGGCACCGTCTGCTGGTGGGGCCTGACCCCCGCGCTCGACCTCGGCCAGCACCGTGAGACCCTCACCCCCCACCCCGCCCCCGCCCCTCTCGGGTGCCCTTCTGGTTTCCCGTCCCACTCTGCCCCGGTGACGGTAAAGGACACCCCCACCCCCTCCCCAGTGCCGCCGGACCCCGACCCGGCGGCGGAGGCGGCGGTGCTGCTGGTGGGCGCGGCCGAGGGACGGCACCTCCTGCTAACGGCGGCCCGGGCTCGGCGGGGGCCCCCCGCACCATCACCGTACGGCACCGACACCGGGCCCGGAAAGGATCGGGGTTGCGGGCACGGGGCACGCACCGCGGTCCCAGCGGGTTACCGGGGCTGCGGGGGTGTTAGGGTCCCAGTCGGGGTTACCGAGTGTCACCGGGGCTTTAACGAGGCGGTCCAGCGTGTTACCGGGCGTCCCGAGAGGGTCCCCGAGTCCCCGTTCTGGGGCAGAAGTCGAGATCCTGGAGAGGGTACCGGGGGGTTGAGGATCCAGTCCCGGTGTTACCGGGGTTCTAGGTTAGCGAGGCTCTATGGGGGACGAGATCCTTGGCGGGGGGGAAGTGTAACCGGGGCGTTAAGGGTTCAGTCCCGCTGTTACCGGAGTTCTGGGTTACCGAGGCTCTAGGGAGGATGAGATCCCGGGGGTGTGGGGGTGGTAACCGGGGCGTTAAGGGTCCAGTCCCGGTGTGACCGGGAGTTCCCGGCGCTCCCGCAGCTGTCGGTGGCAGAGCAGCGTCCCGAGGCCGTGGCGCGGCAGCTCCTCTTCCTCCTCCTGGCCGCTGAAGCCCCGGGACGCGCTGGGTTGGAAGGTACGGCCGGGCCCCCGGGTCCCTGCCCCGCCCGGTGCCACCGGGCCCTCCCCAAGCCCCGTTACCGACCCCCACAGCCCGCGCCGCCACCATCCTGGAGCTGTTGGGTTCCGTTCGCCTCCGCGCCGGTACCGCCGCGCTGCTGACCGGGGCCGCCGCCCGCTTGCGGCGCTGGGTTACCGGGGACCCGTACCGGGAGGGACTCGCCGACCTGGGGCTGATGAAGGTCGGAACCGGGGAGGGCACCGAGAGGGAACCAGGGTGGGGAGTCCCCGGAGGTGCTGGGGTGTAACGGGACTGTCCCGTACCGGCGTCCTGGGGGTGCCGGAGGTCCGGGGGGTGGTTGGTGCTGGCGGAACCGGGGCCGTCCGGTTCCGGGGCTCCAAGGGCTGGCTGGTAACCGGCGTCTTGAGCGTCCCGAGGCTGTGGGAACCGAAGGGAATCGGGGCGGAGGGTCCCGAGTTTGCCCGGTCCTAGGTCCGGGAGTCCCAGGGCTCCCCGGTCCCGGTGCGACACCGGAGCTGGCACTGCCGTAGTGCCGGGACCGGGACGCGCTGGAGGCGGTTCTGCGGCGCTGGGAGCAGCCGGTGCCGGTACCGGAGTCGCGGGGATGGGAGCAGCGGCTGCGGCGGCGGCTCGGGACGAGGTTCGACGCGAGAGCAGCGGTGGCGGACTGGGACCTGCGGATGCAGCTGCACCCCCGGGGGGTAACACCGGGGGGACCCGACGAGGGGCGGCGAGGGGTTCCGGAAGGGCACCGGTGAGTACCGGGGGAGGGTCTCACGGGTCCCTGTCCCGTCCCCAGGCTACCACCGTGGCCCCCGCTGAGTTCGGGCTCTGGCGTGAGAGCGGCGTCGCCTTCGCGTCTCGGGGCGGGGGCGATGTCCCCAACCCCACGCTGGAGAGCAGCTACCGGCCCCGGGCCGTGAGTGGCGGGGGATCAGGGGGTGGGGGCCTGGGGTGAGGGGGTGGGGGTCAAACGTCGCTGACACGACCCCTCCCCAGGATGGGCAACCGGGGCCGGACCTTGGCTACTGGGGGGACACCGTGACCGGGCCCTTCCTCGCCTTCGGCCTCGACACCGGCCAGCTGCGGAGCCCCGGGAAGGTAGAGGGGTGCCGGGGGGGGTGGGGTGGGTTGCGGGGGTGCCGGACGGATGTGGGGGTCCGGGGTTGGGGGGGGCACACACGCTCACGGCGCTCTTCTCCCCCACCTCCTCAGACAGCCACCGAGATCTCCCTGGCCAACGTCACGGCGATGCTGCGCGAGATGCTCACCGGGACCCCCCGGAGCCCCCCCCGAGGACGGAGCCCCCCTCGAAGACCCTCCCTGCGAAGACAGCAGCCCCCTGGGTGGGTGCCCCCGGCTCGGGGCTTTCCCTCTCCCTCCCTCCCTCCCTCCCTCCCACTTCCCGGCGCCCCCTGACCCGCCCCCGGTTCGCGCAGGGCCCCTCCTGCCGCTCCCGGTCCGGGTCCGGTTCCTGCCGCTGGGCAGCTCCCGCCGCCCCCCGCCCGCCTGGAGAAGACCTTCCGGCTGCTGCTGCTGGGATGGAGGTTCGGGGGGGACACAAAACGGGGGGGACGGGGACGGACGACACCTCCCAAGGGGGCTGCGGGGGTCCCTCACCCGCCCCTCCCTGTGTGTGCCCTCCCCCCAGGTCGCTGCCGGACCTGACCCCCGAGCTGGGGGCGCTGGCGGCCCCCGGGGCCACCCTCCTGGTCGAGCTGCCCACGTGCGTACCGGGACCGTTCCCCCGCGCCCCGGGATCCTCTGAGACCCTCTGGACTCCCCCCGCCCCGTGCTGACCCTCCCCTCCTTCCCTGCCCCTCCAGGTTCGTGCCCACCCTGCGCCCCCGCAGCTGGACGCGTTCCGGGCTCAGGCGGCAGCTCGGGCCCGGGACAGCGGCTTCGAGCCCTGGGGGGGGGCCTGAGGAGCCCCCGGCCTACGCCCGCTTCCGACGGCCCCCCGGACCTGACCCCCCCCCCCCCGCCCAAATCACCCCACAACTTCGCCACCCCCTTGCCTTCCCCCGACCCCTCCCCAGCGCTTCCCCCCGCCCCGATCCCTGTGACCGCCCCCGGGCCCCCCCCCGACCTCCCCCCAACCCCTCCTTACGGGAGCTCCAGGCTCCCCCCGAGGCGCCGCCCCCTCCCCCCGCCCCGAAGCGCCGCCCTCTTGACCCCCCGCCCCGAGGCGACGCCCCCGCCCGTTCAAAAGGCTCCGCCGGGATCCCGCTCCGGGCCCGGGCAGGTAACGGGAGCGGGGTCGTCGCCGGGGGTTGGGGTCCTGGGGCCCGAGGTCGTCTCTCGGGACAGGGGGGAGTCTCAGGACTGGGGGGTGGGGGTCTCGGGGCTGGGGTCCCCTTTCCGGGGTGGGGGGGATGCTGATC
>JAWKAJ010000191.1:0-20000 GCA_033816785.1 Picus viridis
ATGGGATGGGATAGGATGGGATAGGATAGGATAGGATAGGATAGATAGGATAGGATAGGATAGGATAGGATAGGATAGGATGGGATAGGATGGGATAGGATGGGATGGGATGGGATGGGTTGGGATAGGATAGGATAGGATAGGATAGGATAGGATAGGATAGGATAGGATAGGATAGGATAGGATGGGATGGGATAGGATAGGATGGGATGGGATAGGATAGGTAGAATAGGATAGAATAGAATAGAATAGAATAGGAATAGAATAGAATAGAATAGAATAGAATAGAATAGAATAGAATAGAATAGAATAGACCAGGTTGGAAGAGACCTTCAAGATCATTGAGTCCAACCTATCACCCAACACCACCTAATCAACTAACCCATGGCACCAAGCACCCCATCAAGTCTCCTCCTGAACACCTCCAGGGATGGTGACTCCACCAGCTCCCTTGGCAGCACATCCCAATGGGCAATCACTCTCTCTATGAAGAACTTCTTCCTCACCTCCAGCCTAAACCTCCCCTGGCACAGCTTGAGGCTGTGTCCTCTTGCCCTGGTGCTGATGAGTGTTGGGCTCAGTGATCTGAAAGGTCTTCTCTAACCCCCACAGTTCTATGATGCCACATAGTCTGTCTCTGTTCACACGTAAGATGCTTTCACCTATTCTAAGTCAGTTCCCATCCAGGGCAATTCCCTTCCAGCCTGCTGTTTCTAACTGCCAGTAAGAGGAAGCACAAGTTACACATAAAAATCAGCATTCTCCTTGAAAGAGCTGATGAAAATGCACTCAGAAGAGATTAGGAGAAAATCATAAAGCCCTCTGCTCCTCAGGAAAAGTAAGGTGTTTGGCAGGAAGGTGTTTATGGCCGGGTAGGTAGCTGCCTTTCAAATCCCACTGCCATAAATTATTAATTATCTGAATGCTTAATTCCCTGAGTGCCCCAGGAGGGATTGCAGCTGTGGCTCTGTTTTTGTAGAAGCTGAAGGATTGCCTTTTGCTGTCTCTGTCGCTCATCAGTCTCCCAAGTTTGGAGCTGCTTGCTTACCCATTAGCTACCAAAATGGATCCATTCGTTAGCAGCGTTTTCTCCATGAGCAAAAAGATGCTCACTTAAATAGCTCATTTACATACTTTTCAGATCTTGGTTCTGCTGAAGCCATCATCAGGCTGTTAGCAAAACTGCTCTGAGCCCCAAGAGGCACTAAGGAGCCTGTCAGAGGCATATGTCATGGGTGGTGCACACGGCAGCGTTTCTAATGACCTTTGGGTGACAAACGTGCAGGCATCAGCACACCAAAGGAAAAGGAAAGCATCATTTATAATTACCCAGTGATTTAAAGACAGGTGGAGGGTTTGGAGTTCTTTCTTTGCTTTTGGGGCATTTTCAGTGTGAATTGTTAAAGGAAAAGAGGTTCTGTGCCCAAGTGATTGAGGCAAACAGCAGGATGTTCTCTTCCCTCCCTACACGCTACCTGGCACCCACAGCTGTTGGTGATTCTTGACTGTTACTCCTATTAACTATTACTCCTATTGACTAATACTACTATTAACTATTACTACTATTAGCTATTACTACTATTAACTATTACCACTATTACTACTGGTAACTATTACTACTACTGACTATTACTACTATTGACTATTACTACTTGACTACTTTTGACTATTACTACTACTCTTCATTATTACTGCTGGCATGCAGCCTACAAACTGTTTCTATCCAGCCAGCAGGGATTTAGGAAGGGCAGGTCCTGCCTGACCAACCTGATCTCCCTCTATGCCCAGGTGGCTGCCTGGTAGATGTGGGGCAGGCTGTGGATGTGGTCTGCCTGGACTTCAGCAAGGCCTTTGACACCGTCCCCCACAGCAAACTCCTGGCCAAGCTGTCAGCCCCTGGCTTGGACAGCAGCACTCTGAGCTGGGTTAGGAACTGGCTGGAGGCTGAGCCCAGAGAGTAGTGGTGAATGGTGCCACAGCCAGCTGGCAGCCAGGCACCAGTGGCATCTCCCAGGGATCAGTGCTGGGCCCCATCCTCTTTAACATCTTCATTGATGATCTGGATGAGGGCATTGAGTCCATCAGCAGTACATTTGCAGATGGCACCAAGCTGGGGGCAGGAGTTGATCTGCTGGAGGGCAGAGAGGCTTTGCAGAGGGACCTCGACAGGCTGGACAGATGGGCAGAGGCCAAGGGCAGGAGATTAAACACATCTAAGTGCCAGGTGCTGCACATTGGCCACAGCAACCCCAGGCAGTGCTACAGGCTGGGGTCAGAGTGGCTGAGAGCAGCCAGGCAGAGAGGGACCTGGGGGTGCTGATGGATGGTAGGCTGAACATGAGCCTGCAGTGTGCCCAGGCAGCCAAGAGGGCCAATGGCATCCTGGCCTGCATCAGGAAGAGTGTGGCCAGCAGGAGCAGGGAAGTCATTCTGCCCCTGTCCACTGCACTGGTTAGGCCACACCTTGAGTCCTGTGTCCAGTTCTGGGCCCCTCAGGTTAGGAAGGAGGTTGACTTGCTGGAAGGTGTCCAGAGGAGGGCAACAAAGTTGGTGAGGGGTTTGGAACACAGCCCTGTGAGGAGAGGCTGAGGGAGCTGGGGTTGCTTAGCCTGGAGAGGAGGAGTCTCAGGGGAGACTACATTGCTCTCTACAACTCCCTGAAGGGAGGTTGTAGCCAGGCAGAGGTTGGTCTCTTCTCCCAGGCAGCCAGCACCAGAACAAGAGGACACAGTCTCAGGCTGTGCCAGGGGAGGTTTAGGCTGAAGGTTAGGAGGAAGTTCTACACAGAGAGAGTGATTGCCCATTGGAATGGGCTGCCCAGGGATGTGGTGGAGTCACCATCACTGGAGGTGTTCAGGAGGAGACTTGATGGGGTGCTTGGTGCCATGGGTTAGTTGATTAGGTGGTGTTGGATGATAGGTTGGACTTGATGATCTCAAAGGTCTTTTCCAACCTGGTCTATTCTATTCTATTCTATTCTATTCTATTCTATTCTATTCTATTCTATTCTATTCTATTCTATTCTATTCTATTCTATTCTATTCTATTCCTTTCCTACTTTTGACCATTACTGCTACTCTTGATTATTACTGCTGGCATGCAGCCCACAAACTGTTTCTACCTAGAAACACAGCTCACACAGCCCAGGTTCCCAGACTGCATTGGGTTGGAAGGGACCCTCCTCAAACACCACCTTGCCCAACCTCCCTGCAGTGGGCAGGCATAAGCACCTCTAAGGGTAGTGAGGAGCTTTGCTCATCTAGAATTTTCTGGCTGATGGCAAAAGCCACACACTGGCCCTTGACTGAACACTCAGTCATGCTCCAGGTTATTCCCCCTTGGGCAGCAGCAGAGCTTTTGTGCTAAGGCAGGAGTATGACTCATGGCTGTTCTTCTCTTCGTCCCACTGTCCTCTGGGTCTCTGAGAAACTAGGTAAGCTCTGGCATTAGGATTTGAGCTCCCACGAGGGGAAGGTGAATTTCTTTAGACAAATGTTACAGGCACTGAGAAGTTTGAATTACTGGGGGAGAGGAGGATTCAGCCAACAGCTACTTGAAAGTGGAGGTGGGAGGAAAGAGGATTGTTTTCCTGTCGTCAGGGATAAAAGAAAGTGCAGGACCAAAAGACTTAGAAGTGAAGCAAAGCACTCCAAAGACTACAACCTTGTTGTAGGCTAAAGGTTAACCAGGACAGGCCTAACCTAAGCCCTTTTTCTTTCCATTTACTGTCATAGTCCTGAGGAAAAGTACAGCTGCATTGTTCCTCCATGCTTCAGTTTTATTGCTTCTTTCCTCTGTGCTCCCTGTCAGATAAAGGGAAAGCTTTGGGAAACAAAGAGCTCTGCTGAAACAGCAATTCCTTAATGATTTCTTTTTCTCTGCTGTTAATAACCCACTTGTTACAACGAGGATGGGAACACACTCACTAGGTCTGTTGGGGCGATCTGTGGCTTGATCTACACCTGTTGGTTTTATTATTGCTGTATTAACAAGCGAGCAAACAAAGCCACCCACTGTAAAAACCAAGACTAGCAAGTGGTTCTGGAGATGAGTATTGTGGTTCAGTTTTGGGGCACCTCAGTACAGGAGAGATGTGGAGGTGCTGGAGTTAGTGCAGAGGAGAGCAACAAAGCTGGGGAAGGGCCAGGAGAATAAATCTGATGAAGAGCAACTGAGGGAGCTGGGGCTGGGTAGTGTGAAACAGAGGTATCATAGTACCATAGTATCATAGAATCAGTCAGGGTTGGAAGGGACCACAAGGATCATCTAGTTCCAACCCCCTGCCATGGCCAGGGACACCCCACACTACATCAGGCTGCCCAGAGCCTCATCCAGCCTGGGCTTAAACACCTCCAGGGACGGGGCCTCAACCACCTCCCTGGACAACCTATTCCAGGGCTTCACCACTCTCATGGGGAAGAACTTCCTCCTCACCTCCAGCCTGAATCTCCCAACCTCCAGAATCACAGAATCATAGAATCAACCAGGTTGGAAAAGACCTCAGAGATCATCAAATCCAACCTGTTCCCTAATACCTAACACCTCCTGATAACTAAACCATGGCACCAAGTGCCGCATCCAAGCCCCTTTGAACACCTCCAGGGATGGGGACTCCACCACCTCCCTGGGCAGCACATCCCAATGGCCAATTCCTCTTTCTGGCAAGAACTTTCTCCTCACCTCAAGCCTAAACTTCTTCCTGTACAGCTTGAGACTGTGTCCTCTTGTTCTGGTGCTGGCTGCCTGGGAGAAGAGACCAACCCCCACCTGGCTACAACCTTCCGGTAGTTGTAGAGAGCAAGAACAGAACAGAACAGAACAGAACAGAATAGAATAGAATAGAATAGAATAGAATAGAATAGAATAGAATAGAATAGAATAGAATAGAATAGAATAGAATAGACCAGGTTGGAAGAGACTTTCAAGATCATCCTATCACTACCTGATTTCCTGAGAAGTCCCTCCCCAGCCTTCCTGTAGCCCCCTTCAGATCCTGGAAGGCCACAATGAGGTCACCTGGGAGCCTTCTCTTCTCCAGACTCAACAGCCCCAACTCCTTCAGTCTGTCCTCACAGGAGAGGTGCTCCAGCCCTCTGCTCCTCCTCGTGGCCCTTCTCTGGACACCTTCCAGCACTTCCAGATCCCTCCTGTAATAGGGGCTCCAGAACTGGAGGCAGTACTCCAGGTGGGGTCTCACCAGAGCTGAGCAGAGGGGGAGAATCCCCTCCCTTGCCCTGCTGGCCACACTTCTCCTGCTGCAGCCCAGGAGCTGATTGGCTTTCCGGGCTGCAAGTGCACCCTGAGAGCTCCTGTTGAGCTTCTCCTCCCCCAGCACCCCCAAGTCTCTCTCCTCAGGGCTGCTGCCCACAGTGTTTCCTTTCAGGCCACTCTGCCTCGGAATTACCTTTGAAAAGACCTTCAAGATCACCAAGACCGATCATTAGCCTGACACTGACAAGCACTTGACTAAGCACCAAGCACTACATCCAGAGGACAGCGCTAAATGAATGGTCACAATGGGTTGCAGTTTATTTTAGGACTTAAATCAGCAACATTTCCCCTTTTCCACCAAGAAAAAAAAGAAAAAAGAAAAGAAGAGAGAAACTTTCTAAGGTCTGAGCAGAAAAAAAACCAACCCTGCCAGCCACTGGATAAACGCTTAAAGCCCCTCTCAGTGCTGTGCAGCTGGTGCCCTTTGCTGAAGGGTATTTCCTGTGCCGCAGACTCTGAATAGGAGCATTTCAGTTTGAGAATGCAATTAGAAACAGCTGCTGCGGTAGGACCTTTATGTTGAGCAAGGCCTCTCTAAACCAGGCAGGGAGAGTTTTTTCTAAACCCAATTTTCAGCAGGCTGCAACCCAACAGTTAGGCAACCAGCTTCCACTTTTAAACCCACAGCATACATGACCTAGAAGCTGAGTCGTAGAGGTGGATGGAGGTGGTCTCCCCTCAACCTCCGCTCCTCCAGTCTAAGCAACCTCACTTCCCTCAGCTGCTCCTCACCAGACCTCTTCTCCAGATCCCTCCCTAGCATCATTCTCTCCTTGTCTGCAGGTACTCCAGCACCTCAATGTTTTTCTTGTAGCAAGGAGCCATAACTGAACCCAGGACTCAGAGCGTGGCCTCAGCGGCGCTTAGAGGAGAGGCACAATCCCTTCCCCGCTCCTGCTGGTCACACCATTGCTGAGCCAGCCCAGGATGTTCCCAGAATCACACAATCAGCCAGCTTGGAAAAGCCCTCAGAGATCATCAAGCCCATCCTATTGCCTAACACCTGGGCTTGGCTTGCTTGGCCACTTGGGCAGACACCGGATCATCTGTGGCCAGTTCTGGGCCCCTCCGTTTAGGAAGGAGGTTGCTGGAAGGTGTCCAGAAGTTGGTGAGGGGTCTGGAGCACAGCCCTGTGAGGAGAGGCTGAGGGAGCTGGGGTTGCTTAGCCTGGAGAAGAGGAGGCTCAGGGGTGACCTTATTGCTCTCTACAACTCCCTGAAGGGAGGTTGTAGCCAGGTGGGGGTTGGTCTCTTCTCCCAGGCACCCAGCACCAGAACAAGAGGACACAGTCTCAAGCTGCACCAGGGGAGGTTCAGGCTGGAGGTGAGAAGAAGTTCTTCCCAGCAAGAGAGATTGGCCATTGGGATGTGCTGCCCAGGGAGGTGGTGGAGTCACCATCACTGGAGGTGATAGGGTGCTTGGTGCCATGGTTTAGTTGATTAGGTAATGTTGGATGATAGGTTGGACTTGATGATCTTGAAGGTCTCTTCCAACCTATTCTATTCTATTCTATTCTATTCTACTCTACTCTACTCTACTCTACTCTACTCTACTCTACTCTACTCTACTCTACTCTACTCTACTCTACTCTACTCTACTCTACTCTATCCTATCCTATCCTATCCTATCCTATCCTATCCTATCCTATCCTATCCTATCCTATCCTCAGCCAGCTAACCACCAACACCTCCAGGTCCTTTGGCACCAGGCAATTTTCCAGGCACTCCACCCCAGGCCTGGAGTGTTCCTGGGGTAGCTGGCAGGGCATTTGGCCTCGAATCTCATACAGCTGACCCTGGCCCACAGATGCAGCCACACCAGGTGCCTCTCCAGGCTTCCTACTCTCAGGCAGGCCGTCAGTCACTTCCTCCCATTTCAGTGCCATCTGTAAACTTACTGAGGGTATCTCACTCCTCTCATCCAGGTCCTTGATGAAGATATTACACAGAACTGGCCCCAGCACTGCTCCCTGGGGAACACCACTTGTAACCAGCCAGAGCTGGGTTTAACTCCATTCACCACAGCTCTTGGAACCCAGCCCTCTGGACAGTTTCTGGCCCAGCCTCCACTCAGCCAAGCCATAAGCAGCCCGTTTCTCTAGGAGGATGCTAGAGGACCTTGACTCATGACAACAAATTGCAGTATCTCTTCCTCCTGTATTCCAGAGGTCTCTGGCTCTCCTACAGTTGGGGGTGCAAGGAAAAAGCCTTCCCTTCCCACTGCAAAGGCAGCTGCACCTGCAGTTGCTCTCCCTCACTCTCCCAGGCACATTTAGCATTGCCTGTCTGCATAGATGTTTAGCTCACACATGGTTTACATAACCAGCTCTGCACAGTGCCTGTGTTTAGCCTGCACCTGGGGCTGAAATCCAGCAGTTGTTCCATCCCCTGTTGGCCCCAAACCCTCAGCAGAGAAGGGGACTCAAGAAAAGGAGAGGAGACCTCTATGGTTTGAAATTAAAACTGATTTAATGAAACAATGAAACTGATACCAATACCAACAGAAAACAGGAAGAGTTACACTCACTCCTTTGGTTGAGTGCCCAGAGGCTGGAGCCAGGCTCTGCTGGGGATGCCCAATGCCAGCACAAGGGGCAGTGGTGGAAGCTGAGGCAGAGGAAGGAAACAGGAGGAAACTTCTTTTCCCCTGTGAGGGTGCCAGAAGCCTGGAGCAGGCTGCCCAGGGGGTGTGGAGTCTCCCTCTGTGGAGCTATTCAAGGCCTGCCTGGATGTGTTGCTGTGTGAGCTGCTCTGGGTGCTCCTGCTGTGGCAGGGGGGTTGGACTGGATGAGCTCTGGAGGTCCCTCCCAGCCCCTCACATTCTGTGAGTCTGTGAGTGTTCGATGCACACAAAGCAGGAAAGCAGTCCCCAGCAGCAAAACAATGAGTGAAGCACTCCAGGGATGGAGAAGAAGACAATATTCAACAAGACCAAGGGCAGGGTCCTGCAGCTGGGTGGAGGCAATCCCAGGCACAAATCCAGGCTGGGCAGGGGCTGGCTGGAGAGCAGCCCTGAGGAGAGAGACTTGGGGGTGCTGGGGGAGGAGAAGCTCAACAGGAGCTCTCAGGGTGCACTTGCAGCCCGGAAAGCCAATCAGCTCCTGGGCTGCAGCAGGAGAAGTGTGGCCAGCAGGGCAAGGGAGGGGATTCTCCCCCTCTGCTCAGCTCTGGTGAGACCCCACCTGGAGTACTGCCTCCAGTTCTGCAGCCCCTATTCCAAGAGGGATCTGGAGGTGCTGGAAGGTGTCCAGAGAAGGGCCACGAGGAGGAGCAGAGGGCTGGAGCACCTCTCCTGTGAGGACAGACTGAAGGAGTTGGGGCTGTTGAGTCTGGAGAAGAGAAGGCTCCCAGGTGACCTCATTGTGGCCTTCCAGGATCTGCAGGGGGCTCCAAGAAGGCTGGGGAGGGACTTCTGAAGGTGTCAGGTAGTGCTAGGACTAGGGGGAATGGACTGAAGCTGGAGGTGGGGAGATTGAGGCTGGAGATGAGGAGGAAGTTCTTCCCCAGGAGAGTGGTGAAGCCCTGGGATGGGTTGTGCAGGGAGGTGGTTGAGGCCCCGTCCCTGGAGGTGTTTAAGCCCAGGCTGGATGAGGCTGTGGCCAGGCTGATGTAGTGTGGGGTGTCCCTGGCCATGGCAGGGGTTGGAACTAGATGATCCTTGTGGTCCCTTCCAACCCTGACTGATTCTATGATAATGAAGAGCAGGATCAGAAGAAGCCAGATACAGAGACTGAAACCAAAGAGCAGCAGAAACCTGACCAGAAAGCCTTCTGCTCTCTGCAAACGTCCCCTTCACACTGAGCATGGTGTTTCTGGGCTAGGATGCTCCTGACAGCCAGCTCAGGTCAGCTGCTCTGGTTGACACCAAACTCCTAATGGCCTTCCTACTGTGGCTGCCTTGAGGTTCTGTCCAAGCAAAAGCAGCACAATGTGACACAGAGACTCTGAAATCTGCAAGGGATCTTCTTCATAACGTGATGGAGAACATCTATCTCTTACTGTTTGACCCCTGAAAATGAATTGAAAAGGTGGAAAGTGAGCAGCAGATATCACAAGCTGAACAACTTTAAATAGCCCAAGGCACCTTGTTGCCATTTACTCAGCCTGACAGCAGTGTGTACAGAGGGGCAGTGGAAACAGATGCTTTTTTCCTCCCTTCTAAGAAGTGCAAACTTTCCAACAGGAGGTGTGTTAGGTTTGGCATTAATCCACAGCTTTATCCACACACCATCAACAGGGATGAGCTGAGGTTCCAGGAGCTCAGCCCTGGAGCACAGCCATGAAGCATGGCTCATTGGCCCTCAGGCAGCTGAGGCAGATTAGAAGCATCACCTACACCTCAGCTAACATCCCTCAGTTACTTTCCCTTCTGAACTCTAGGATCACAGATCAGAGGATGTTAGGGGTTGGAAGGGACCTCTGGAGATCTTCCAGCCCAAGGCCCTGCCACAGCAGCACCATAGAATCCAGCACAGGTCACCCAGGAACACATCCAGGCAGGGATGGAAAGGCTGCACAGAAGGAGACTCCACAACCTCTCTGGGCAGCCTGCTCCAGGGCTCTGGGACCCTCACAGTCAAGAAGTTCCTCCTCATGTGGAGGTGGAACCTCCTGTGCTGCAGTTTCCATCCAGTGCCCCTTGTCCTATCCCAGGGCACAGTGAGCAGAGGCTGTCCCTGTCCCTTCCTTCCTGACCCCCAGCCCTCAGCTCTTGATAGACATTGATCAGATCCCTCTCAGCCTTCTCCTCTCCAGACTGCACAGCCCCAGGGCTCTCAGCCTCTCCTCCCCAGGCAGTGCTGCAGTCCCTTCAGCATCCTTGCAGCCCTCCCTTGGACTCTCTGCAGCAGATCCCTGTCCCTCCTGACCTGGGGAGCCCAGAGCTGGATGCAATATTCCAGGTGAGGCCTCAGCAGGACAGAGCAGAGGGGGAGGAGAACCTCCCTGGCTCTGCTGGACACACTCCTCTCAATGCCCCCAGGACCCCCTTGGCCTTCTTGCCCCCCAGGGCACATTGCTGTCCCATGCAGAGCTTGCTGCCCACCAGCACTCCCAGGTCCCTCTCCACAGGGCTGCTCTCCAGCAGATTGTTTAACCTGGAGAACAGGAGGCTGAGGGAAGGCCTTACTCTATACAGCTTGCTGAAAGGAGGTTGAAGTGAGGTGGGGATCAGTCTCTTGTCCCAAGTAACTAGTGATATGACACAAGGAAATAGCCTGAAGTTGTGCCAGGGGAGGTTTAGGTTGGGTATTAGGAGGTGGTGGAGTCATCATCCTGGAGGTGTTTGAGGAATGTGTAGATGTTGGTCTAGTGGTCATGGAGAGGTTTGGGCAGAAGATTGGACTTGATGACGGTAGAAGTCATTTCCAAGTTTAATCTTTCTATGACTCCATGACACATGGGACAGCAATGTGCCCTGGTGGCCAAGAAGGCCAATGGGATCCTGGGGGGCATTCAGAGGAGTGTGTCCAGCAGAGCTAGGGAGGTTCTCCTCCCCTTCTACTCTGCCCTGCTCAGACTTCACCTGGAATATTGCAAACAGCTCTGGGCTCCCCAGGTCAGGAGGGACAGGGATCTGCTGGAGAGAGTCCAAGGGAGGGCTGCAAGGATGCTGAAGGGACTGCAGCACTGCCTGGGGAGGAGAGGCTGAGAGCCCTGGGGCTGTGCAGTCTGGAGAGGAGAAGGCTGAGAGGGATCTGATCAATGTCTATCAAGAGCTGAGGGCTGGGGGTCAGGAAGGAAGGGACAGGGACAGCCTCTGCTCACTGTGCCCTGGGATAGGACAAGGGGCAGTGGATGGAAACTGCAGCCCAGGAGGTTCCACCTCAACACCAGGAAGAACTTCTTGACTGTGAGGGTCCCAGAGGCCTGGAGCAGGCTGCCCAGAGAGGTTGTGGAGTCTCCTTCTGTGGAGCCTTTCCATCCCTGTCTGGATGTGTTCCTGGGTGACCTGTGCTGGATTCTATGGTGCTGCTCTGGCAGGGGGCTTGGCCTGGATGATCTCTTTGGGTCCCTTCCAGCCCCTGACACCCTGTGAGCTGTGGTCCCTCTTGCACAGCCCCAGCTGTCGGCAGGAGACGCAACACCTTTCCCAGGCACGGGTTTAGGTGTCCAGATTGCCTGCAGCAAGCTCTCCCTTTCCTGGGGTAGTTTGTCTCCTGAACAGCCTTGTTTATGATTTGGAGATAATTGACTTTTGGTCTTCACTGGCACAGTTAATTCAACAGTCTGTTCCTCTAATGAGACTTCCTGCATTTCAGACACGAAAGCAACTTTCTTATTAGCACATTCTGAAACCCAAAGACAGATCTGGCTAGAGATATGCAGTGATTAGAGATGCAATTACAGCAGAGGCAAATAATGGATACATGCAAAGGTAAACACAATCCAGGAGTGTGCTTCTCATGCTGGCTTTGAATAGCAAGTGGGAATGTTTAAGTCCCACTTAATGAGATTAATTAAGTTTCCTTATCAGGGTGTGGGCAAAGAAGTCACAGAATCAGCCAGGTTGGAAAAGACCTCAGAGATCACCAAGTCCAACCTAGCACCTAATACCTAACACCTCCTGACAACTAAAGCATGGCTCCAAGTGCCACATCCAAGCCTTTGTGGAACACCTCCAGGGACAGGGACTCCACCACCTCCCTGGGCAGCACATCCCAATGGCCAATTTCTAGGAAGAACTTTCTCCTCACCTCCAGCCTAAACCTTCCCTGGCGCAGCTTGAGACTGTGTCCTCTTGTTCTGGTGCTGGTTGCCTGGGAGAAGAGACCAACCCCCACCTGGCTGCAGCCTCCCTTCAGGGAGTTGGAGAGAGCAATGAGGTCTCCCCTGAGCCTCCTCTTCTCCAGGCTCAGCAACCCCAGCTCCCTCAGCCTCTCCTCACAGGGCTGTGCTCCAGACCCCTCCCCAGCTTTCTTGCCCTTCTCTGGACACCTTCCAGCATCTCAACATCTTTCCTAAAATGAGGAGTCCAGCACTGGACACAGGACTCAAGGTGTGGCCTAACCAGTGCTGAGCACAGGGCACAATGACTTCCCTGTTCCTGCTGGCCACACTAGTGCTGATGCAGGCCAGGATGCCATTGGCCTTCTTGGCCCCCTGGGCACAGTGCTGGCTCATGTCCAGCTGCTGTCCACCATCACCCCCAGGTCCCTCTCTGTTTGGCAGCTCTCAGCCACTCTGACCCCAGCCTGTAGCTCTGCATGGGGTTGCTGTGGCCCAAGTGCAGCACCTGGCACTCAGCTGTGAGACGATCATATGTGGATAGTTTCCCAGAGTGAAGCAAAGAGGGAATGAGCACACACAGAGCAGAGTGTCAGGAAACCACTCAGTGGTTTCCCCAGCAGGCTTTTTGTTGTGGCAGACTTGCAGGGACGCTGGGGCTCTCTGTCACTGTCAAAACTCTTCAGCACTTGAGTCCCCAAAGGCCTGTCTGGAAGCTCATCTCTCTGTCTTGCATAGACAAAGACTTGGGGCCACTAATATAAATAATATATCAAAATGTAGCAAGGGAAGAATGTACCAAGAGATAGGGCAAGCAAGGGAAGTACCTTCAAGATGTCATCATAGCATCATCTGCAGGCTATCAAGACTTTCTGAAGGACACATCTCCCTGGAAGGAGGTTGAAGTGAACTGGGAGTCAGTCACAGGCTCACAGGATGTTAGAGGGTGGAAGGGACCTCTGCAGATCTTCCAGTCCAAGCCCCCTGCCAGAGCAGGAGCAGAGAATCCAGCACAGGTCACACAGGAACACATCCAGACAAGCATGGAAAGGCTCCACAGAAGGAGACTCCACAACCTCTCTGGGCAGCCTGCTCCAGGCCTCTGGGACCCTCACAGTCAAGAAGTTCCTCCTCATGTGGAGCTGGAACCTCCTGTGCTGGAGCTTACATCCATTGCCCCTTGTCCTATCCCAGGGCACAGTGAGCAGAGGCTGCCCCTGTCCCTTCCTTCCTGACCCCCAGCCCTCAGCTATGGATAGACACTGATCAGATCCCTCTCAGCCTTCTCCTCTCCAGACTGCACAGCCCCAGGGCTCTCAGCCTCTCCTCCCCAGGCAGTGCTGCAGTCCCTTCAGCAGCCTTGCAGCCCTCCCTTGGACTCTCTTGCTAGTAACAAGAGGTAGGACAGGAGGAAATGTTGCCATGTTGTAGCAGGTGAGATTTAGGTTGGATATTAAAAGAAATGCCTTCCATGAAGTGGTTCTCAAACACTGGCACAGGCTGCCCAGGGAGGTGACTCAATCCTCACCCCTGGAGGTGTTTCAGAAACACAGAGCAGTGGTGCTGAGAATAGAATTAACCAGGTTGGAAAAGACATCAGAGATCATCAAGTGCTAGCTATCACCCAACACCATCTGATCAACTCAACCATGGCACCAAGTGCCTCATCCAGGCTCTTCATAAACACCTCCAGGGATGGTGACTCCACCACCTCCCTGGGCAGCACATCCCAGTGGCCAGTCTCTCTTGCTGGGAAGAACTTTCTCCTCACCTCCAGCCTAATCCTCCCCTGGCACAGCTTGAGACTGTGTCCTCTTGTTCTGGTGCTGGTTGCCTGGGAGAAGAGACCAACCCCCACCTGGCTACAACCTCCCTTCAGGGAGTTGGAGAGAGCAATGAGGACTCCCTGAGCCTCCTCTTCTCCAGGCTAAGCAACCCCAGCTCCCTCAGCCTCTCCTCACAGGGCTGTGCTCCAGACCCCTCCCCAGCCTCGTTGCCCTTCTCTGGACACCTTCCAGCAGCTCAACATCTTGCCTACACTGAGGGGGCCAGCACTGGACACAGGACTCAAGGTGTGGCCTAACCAGTGCAGTGGAGAGGGGTACAATGACTTCCCTGCTCCTGCTGGCCACACTAGAGGTGACCAAGACCAAGATGCCATTGGCCCCCTTGGCTGCCTGGGCACACTGCTGGCTCATGTTCAGCTGCTGTCCACCACTACCCCCAGGTCCCTCTCTGCCTGGCTGCTCTCAGCCACTCTGACCCCAGCCTGTAGCACTGCCTGGGGTTGCTGTGGCCAATGTGCAGCACCTGGCACTTGGATGTGTTCAATCTCCTGCCCTTGGCCTCTGCCCATCTGTCCAGCCTGTCGAGGTCCCTCTGCAAAGCCTCTCTGCCCTCCAGCAGATCAACTCCTGCCCCCAGCTTGGTGTCATCTGCAAATTTACTGCTGATGGACTCAATCCCCTCATGCAGATCATCAATAGAGATATTGAATATAGAACTTAATGCAGTGCCAGGTGCTCTGAAACCTTTCCAGCTCACCCCAGTGTGACAGTTTGCTCACTTTGATCACAGCCAGAATATTCCCTAGAGACTGTCTTTTAATTCTTGGCTTGAAGGGAAGACCTCTTGCCTTCCATTTCAGGTGGACAGATTCAAGACATTCATGGCCATCCTGATCTTGGGGTTCCCCCCCTCCTCAAACCTCACTTCTGCATTTTCATGCTTTGTTTAAAGTCTCCAAATGCCATGAACACATTGCCTTTTAAACTCTCTTTTTCTTGGGAGTGTGTATAGGAGGAGAGAGACTCCATGGCAAAGGCAGCCCATCCTCCCAGGCAGCATATGTCCCTCTCAGATCCTGCTGCCGAGGAAGCATCTCCTGCCAAGCCACCTTCAACCTCCCCAAGGGGTGGAGTTCTCTTTGGCTTTCTGTTCCACTGAATTAGCCACATCTGATAATTCTTTCTGAGTCCTTCCAAAAGCTAAAAGAAAGCTAAGTGGGTCAGGAAGGCATCTGGAAGGGGGATTGGAGATTAAATAATATCAATTAAATAGTATTGGTTTAGCCTGGAGGATATAAAGGAGCTGTAAATCCTCAGCTCCCTGTGATCAGCACTCACCACACAGTCATCCTTGCTCTGTTTTCTCAGTTACCATGGCATTGTTGAGATTGGAGAAGACCTCCAAGATCATCAGTTCCCACCATCAGCTCAGCATCACCACAGCCACTTGTCTCAGTCCAGAGAGGGAAGGAGCCTCAGCTCTTGTGAGCATTCATTGTTGTGCTGTGAACTTAAGAGGCACAAAGGAGTATTTGCAGGGGGCCTACAAGAAGGCTGGGGAGGGACTTCTCAGGCTCTCAGGTAGTGCTAGGACTAGGGGGAATGGACTGAAGCTGGAGGTGGGGAGATTGAGGCTGGAGGTGAGGAGGAAGTTCTTCCCCATGAGAGTGGTGAAGCCCTGGAATGGGTTGTGCAGGGAGGTGGTTGAGGCCCTGTCCCTGGAGGTGTTTAAGCCCAGGCTGGATGAGGCTGTGGCCAGGCTGATGTAGTGTGGGGTGTCCCTGCCCATGGCAGGGGGGTTGGAACTGGCTGATCCTTGTGGTCCCTTCCAACCCTGACTGATACTATGAAAAAGTCAACAGGCCTCGAGGCTATTGATGAACAGAATAAAGTGAATGGAACAGAAGGGGGGTGGGGGGAGGGAGGGGGTAAGGGGGAAATTAGAGAGAGAGGGAGAAGAGGGAGAGAGAAGAGGAAAGGAATTCTATTACCACACCCCCAAGCCGGTTTGGGGCTGTGGAGGAAGGCTGCTGCCGCTTTGGCGTGGAGCAGAGGTCATCCTTGTTGGCTGTGCTGGCCTCTGCTGGAGGAGGGGAGGGAGAGGTCCCAAAGTCCAAGTCCAAGTCCTTCCCCTGAGCAGCCTCTTCAGCTCCATGAGTTGCAGCAGGTGGAGCTTAGGACAAGGAGAGAGGCTTCCTCCTGCTCTGCTGCTTCCAGGCTCCATGGTGATGTCTTTTCCCCTGTCTCTGTCCTTCTCTCTCCTGGTATTTGCTTCTCCTTTTTGCCTCTCCTCAGCAGGCATGGCTCAGGTCTTTGGTACAGCTTTTCAGTCACAGGGTTTTTAGGTGTGTGTCCAGGTGGTGAATCCATTCTCCTCTTCACCATGCTGCCTTCCCTGGGTAGCTGATGGGTAGAGATGATCTTGGCTGTGCACATTCCAGACAGTCCTTATCCAGTGGCCTCTGCCTTGGCAGCTGTTCATAGAAGCATAGAATCAATAAGGTTGGAAAAGACCTCAGAGATCATCAAGTTCAACCTGTCACCCAACACCTCCTGACAACTAAACCATGGCACCAAGTGCCACATCCAATCCCCTCTTGAACACCTCCAGGGATGGTGACTCCACCACCTCCCTGGGCAGCACATCCCAATGGCCAATCTCTCTTGCTGGGAAGAACTTTCTCCTCACCTCCAGCCTAAACCTCCCCTGGCACAGCTTGAGACTGTGTCCTCTTGTTCTGGTGCTGGGTGCCTGGGAGAAGAGACCAACCCCCACCTGGCTACAACCTCCCTTCAGGTAGTTGTAGAGAGCAAGAAGGTCTCCCTGAGCCTCCTCTTCTCCAGGCTAAGCAACCCCAGCTTGTCCGAGCAAGGAGCAAAGGTGATTTTATCTTAGTTGATTCTCATCAAGAGAGAGAAGGGCAACGAGGCTGGGGAGAGGCCTGGAGCACAGCCCTGTGAGGAGAGGCTGAGGGAGCTGGGGTTGCTTAGCCTGGAGAAGAGGAGGCTCAGGGGAGACCTCATTCCTCTCTGCAACTATCTGAAGGGAGGTTGTAGCCAGGAGAGGGGGTTGGTCTCTTCTCCCAGGCAAGCAGCACCAGAACAAGAGGACACAGTCTCAAGCTGTGCCAGGGGGAGGTTTAGGCTGGAGGTGAGGAGAAAGTTCTTCACTGAGAGAGTCGTTCACCATTGGGATGTGCTGCCCAGGGAGGTGGTGGAGTCACCATCCCTGGAGGTGTTCAAGAGGGGATTGGATGTGGCACTTGGTGCCATAGGCTAGTTCATTAGGTGGTGTTGGATGATGGGTTGAACTCGATGATCTTGAAGGTCTCTTCCAACCTGGCTTATTCTGTTCTATTCTATTGGACAAAAAGCATCAAATGCTATAAGGGAACAAGGTTTCAGAATTCCAGGCTAGAGCACAGATTGCTGTGCTGTGGCTGTCCTTACAGAAGGGCAGAATTAAAGCTTTAGAACATGCTCCTGGATAACACTCAGCATTGTGATAGAAAAACTCTAAAGAGAAGAGGAGTGAACTGTAATCAAATGTATTTGTGGTTACACTGGCTGCCTGCAGTGCCAGCTGCAGGAGGTGCAATAAATCAAGTGCAAGGTCCTGCAGCTGGGTCAGGCCAAGCCCAGCCACAAATCCAGGCTGGTTGCAGAGTGGGTTGAGAAGAAAGGGACTTGGGGGTGTTGGCTGCTGAGTAGCTCCCCAGGAGCCAGCAGTGCCCTCCTGCAGCTCAGCAGGCAGCTGTGTGCTGGGCTGCAGCCAGAGCGGTGTGGGCAGCAGGGCAGGAGTGGGGATTCTGCCCCTTGGCTCTGCTCTGCTCAGACCTCACCTCCAATCCTGCCTCCAGCTCTGGTGTCCCCAGCAGGAGAAGGACACAGAGCTGCTGGAGAGAGGCCAGAGGAGGTCACAAAGATGCCCCAAGGGCTGGAGCAGCTCTGCTGTGAGCACAGGCTGAGGGAGCTGGGGCTGTGCAGCCTGGAGAAGAGAAGGCTCCTGAGAGCTGCCTGAGAGAAGACTGCTTAGAGAAGACCTCAGAGCTGCCTTCTAGTACCTAAAGGGATCCTGCAGGAAGGCTGCAGAGAGACTTTTCCTGAGGATGTCTGGGGCCAGGCCAAGGGGAAATGGTTTGAAGCTGAGGCAGAGCAGAGTTAGAGTGGAGCTGAGGAAGAAGTTCTTCAGTAGGAGGCTGGTGGGACACTGGAACAGGCTGCCCAGGGAGGTTGTGGATGCCTCCTCTCTGCAGGTGTTGAAGGCCAGGTTGGATGAGGTCTTGAGCAGCTGAGTCTACTTGAGAACCATGCCTTGCCCATGGTGGGGAGATTGCAGAAGATGAGCTCTGAGATGTCATCCAACCTGAGCCATTCTATTGATTCTATGACACAGGAACCTCAGAATCACAGCCTCCCTTTCTGGAGAGGTTCAAGCCCTGCCTGGATGTCTTCCTGTGTGAGCTGCTCTGGGTGCTCCTGCTCTGGCAGGGGGTTGGGCTGGAGGAGCTTTGGAGGTCCCTTCCAGCCCCTGGCATTCTGTGACTCCATGATAGAACGGCTCCAGGAAGACCCTGCAGTACTGAAAGGCACATGTAAAGTTGAGGAGAGGCTCTTTAGCAGGGCCTTTTGTGAGAGGAGAAGGGTTAAGGGTTTTAACATAAAGGAGGAATATTCAGAACAGAAAAAAATGCAGAAAGTGTTTCCACTGAGGGTGGTGAGACCCTGGCCCACGTTGCCAGAGAGGTGGTAGAAGCCCCATCCCTGAAACCATTCCAGGTCAGGGTGGTCTGGGGCTGTGAGCAACCTGCTCTATCACAGTCTCACAGTCTCACAAAGGTTGGAAGAGACCTCGAAGATCATTGAGTCCAACCTGTCACCACAGACCTCATGACTAGACCATGGCACCAAGTGCCACATCCAGTCCCCTCTTGAACACCTCCAGGGACGGTGACTCCACCACCTCCCTGGGCAGCACATTCCAGTGGCGAATGACTCTCTCGGTGAAGAACTTTCTCCTCACCTCCAGCCTAAACTTCCCTGGTGCAGCTTGAGACTGTGTCCCCTAGTTGCAGATGTCCCTGCTGACTGCAGGGGGGTTGGACCAGACGACCTTTAAAAGTCCCTTCCAAACCAAACCATTCTGCAATGCCTCCTAACTAACCTCCAGTGAAAGATATCCTACTGCTTGACAGGATGCTGCAGCAGCTTAACGACTCTTGCACTGAGAATGTCTCTACTAAATACCCAGCTGTAATCCTCTTAAATGCAGAGCAAGCTCATTAACCAGATATTTAACCAGTCTTCATCCAAAAAAAAACCCCAAACCCCAATGAATCAGTCAGTCCTATTTCACTACTGAAGAGATATGGCAACGTCAAAATGCTGAGGAGGGCACTGAGATGTCCTTGTGCTGCAGCAGAGACAAACATCACTTTCCTATTTTATCAGGTCAGGGCAATCCCAGGCACTGCTAGAGGCTGGGCAGGGACTGGCTGGAGAGCAGCCCTGAAGAAATGGCCTTGGGGGTGCTGGGGGAGGAGAAGCTCAAGAGGAGCTCTCAGTGTGCACTTGCAGCCCAGAGAGCCAAGCAGAGCCTGGGCTGCAGCAAGAGAAGTGTGGCCAGCAGGGCCAGGAAGGGGATTCTCCCCTCTGCTCAGCTCTGGTGAGACCCCACCTGGAGTACTGCCTCCAGTTCTGGAGCCCCTATTACAGGAAGGATCTGGAGGTGCTGGAAGGTGTCCAGAGAAGGGCCCCGAGGAGGAGCAGAGGGCTGGAGCTGCTCTGCTGTAAGGACAGACTGAGGGAGTTGGGGTTGTGCAGTCTGGAGAGGAGAAGGCTCTGAGGAGACCTCATTGCGGCCTTCTAGGATCTGCAGGGGGCTGCAAGCAAGCTGGGGAGGGGCTTCTGAGGGTGTCAGAGAGTGATAGGACTGGGGGGTGGAGCAAAACTAGAAGTGGGGAGATTGAGATTGGCTGTGATGAAGAAGTTGTTGCCCAGGAGGGTGGTGAGAGCCTGGCACAGGTTGCCCAGGGAGGTGGTGGCAGCCTCCTGCCTGGAGGTGTTTGCAGCCAGGCTGGATGTGGCTGTGAGCAACCTGCTGCGGTGTGAGGTGTCCCTGGCCATGGCAGGGGGTTGGGACTGGCTGATCCTGGAGGTCCCTTCCAACCCTGACAGGTCTGTGATTCTATGGTTTCCAGCCCCATTGATTGTGTGA
>JAWKAJ010000191.1:25000-27468 GCA_033816785.1 Picus viridis
TCTGAGCATCCCTACCCTGGGGCCACTCCTGTCCCCTCTCACGCCTGGGCCTCCCTTTTCCTGCCAGCACAGGGCACAGCTGGGCACTGCCACATCTGCCTGCCTGCACCAGCTCCTCAGAGCCGCCCTCAGAGGTGCCCAAGCGTGGCAGGAGCAGGAGGGGCAGGCTGGACACAGCTCTGGGCGTGCTGCTGTCCCATGGCCCCAGGCTCACCAGCTCCTCCTGCCCTGCTTCCTTGCCCGGCAGCAGCAGATCTTTTGTCTGCTCACAAGCTGGAAGCTTCTCATGAACACTTCCAGCCCCCTCCCAGTTGCTTTGTCTCATCCAGAGGGGGCTGAGGAGGGGCAGAGCCCAGCTCTGCCTGCCTGCAGACACCACCAGTGCCCCTTTCTGTGCTTTGATCCTGGCTGGGGAGGAGCTGGGCAAAGAGAAATGCCTGGGGAGCTGCTGGGAGCTCAGGGGGGAGCCCAAAGCTCCCACACTGTCTCCTACCCTGTGAGGGCTGTGCCCCCTGGGGGCCTTCAGGAAGTCTGTGGGGCTGGAGGTGCCCTGTCCCCAGGGGCTGGCACAGCCAGTGTCCCTGGGGCTGTCACTGGGGTGGCAGGTTGGGGATTCCAAGTGCCACTTGTGGGGTACCTTGGTGCCCCAGACCAGTGTCTCTGTGGGCAGAAGCCCTGCCTGGCACTGCTGCCAGTGGCCCAGGACAGCCCCAAGGACACAGAGCTGGCTGGCCATGAAAGGGAATCCAGCAACCTCAGTGCCACCAGTGCCAGCCCTCTGCTCCCCAGTGCCTCTGGGTCCCCAGAGGGGGTACCCACGGGGACATGGGGCTGCAGGGGAGGCCTCTGTCCCGGGCCCGGCCGGTTGCCAATGGCCTCTTTGCCTTTCTCAGAGCCATTTGCCCGCCGCGGGTGGCAGCGGAGCCGCAGCCCCCAGCTGCGCAGCAGGCACAGAGCTGAGGCAGGCAGGAGGTCAGGCAGAGCAATCTGTGTCTTAGGCTGGGGCTTAGTGTGAGGATGGGGCCTAGGTGCATGCATCAGAGCAAGTATTAGCAGCTCAGCATCTGTAGGGCAGAATACAAAAGCAAAACCCTCTCAGGACCTGCCCCTGCAGCTGTCTGCTGAACTATTGCAACTATTGGGTCATGAGCAGCAGCAGCAGCCTGGGAAAGGAGCTGAGTGTCAGGATGGGGCTTGGTTAAGCAGCTGATTGTCAGCTGACCTCCAAAGGAAAGCCTCTGCTGAGGATAGGGACGGTGGCAGCTGGCAGGAGGAGCTGCGTTTGCTGCTTGTGCCCAGCGCTGCCTCCTGCCCTTCTCTGCTCCCTCTGCAGCCCCACAGCATCCTTCAGGCCTTCTGAGCAGCAGCGCAGCGAGAGGAGACCCAAAGCGCTCCGTGACCCGGCTCAGAGAGCAGAGCCCTTGGGGATGTGTGGGCAGCCCTGGGGCCAGGGCTGGGGCAGGGGACCCCTGGCAGGCCCTGAGGGGTGCCCGGGGCTGGCTTCTCAGCGCAAAGAGGGCGCCCAGGCCCCGGCGGCCTACAGCTCCCATGGGGCACTGCGCGGAGCGGCCGCGGCTCGCGGGCGGAGAGGCCGGCAGCGGTCGCGCCTCGGGGGCGGTCGCGGGAGGAGCTCGTGGGCGGGAGCGGGCGGGGCTCGCGCTGCCGAAGAGCCAATGGGAGGCTCTGCTCGACGATTGACCAATGAGCGCAGGGGGCGTGGTCGGCGGGACTGTTTGAGCCCTCAGCGGTGGAAGCAGCGGTGAGCGGCGCTCCGATGCCCAAAGGGCGAAGCGAGAGGGATGGGGACGGCTGCGGGGCCCGGGGGCAGCGTGCAAGGGCAGCGGCAGCGTGCGGGGGGCTGCGGGACTGAGGCAGCGTGCGGGGGGCTGCGGGACTGAGGCAGCGTGCGGGGGGCTGCGGGACTGAGGCAGCGTGCGGGGGCTGCGGGACTGAGGCAGCGTGCGGGGGGCTGCGGGACTGAGGCAGCGTGCGGGGGGCTGCGGGACTGAGGCAGCGTGCGGGGGCTGCGGGACTGAGGCAGCGTGCGGAAGGCGGCGGTGGTGGAAGCTCCTGGGCAATGCTGGGTTCGGGTCCCGGGGAGCGTTCCGGGGCCGGGGGATGGGGATCAGGGGTCAGGCGGTGGAGGGGCTGTGGGGACCCGCGGTAGGGGTCGGAGCGTTCGGGTGGTTGTGGGGACCCGCAGGTGATGCAGGGTCCTTCCAGACGGGGAGGACGCGTAGGGCTGGGGGTTTCTAACGGCAGCTCCGGCGGCCCCGGCGGCGGCGGTTAGGGCAGGCAGGGCTCGGGAGCAGGCTCCGGGCTCGAGGGGTAAAGGCTTTTCCAGCCTCAGGCTGCCCCTCCGCCGCTTCCCCTCCCGGCCTGACCCTTTTTTTTTTTCCTTCTCAGAGTGCACTCTCAGGACTTTCGAGCCCAGAGCTGTGTTCTTCGGTGTCTTCAGCCGGCGCTTT
>JAWKAJ010000192.1:0-27413 GCA_033816785.1 Picus viridis
GGAGGTTGTAGCCAGGTGGGGGCTGGTCTCTTTCCCCAGGAAAGCAGCACCAGAACAAGAGGGACATGCCCAAGCTGCACCCAGGGGAGGTTTAGGGCTTGAGGTGAGGAAAGTTCTTGAATGTGCTGCCCAGGGAGGTGGTGGAAGTGTTCAGAAAAGGCTTGGAAGTGCACTTGGAGCCATGGTTTAGTTGTCAGGAGGTGCTGGGTGATAGGTTGGACTCTGAGGTCTATTCCAACCTGATTGATTAATGATTCTGTGTGATTTTGTTGGAGGTCGTGTGCTCTGTCACATTGAGTATTAAGTGGGAAAACACACACAGACACACAGGCACTCACAGAGACACACACACAGAGAACAGTGAGGATGAGTCATGCTGAAGCAGTACCATTCCCTGCAGTCTCAGAACTGTGCTGCTAAACACTGAGATGGAGGAGGGTTTAAGACCAGCTTCAGAGCGTGATCTCGCAGCCTCGACCACTTGTAATACACTGTCAAGGTTTAGCTGCATGAGCACTGCAGGATTTGGGCTACCACTGAACCTGTTTCTTTGGGGTTTTGAAATGATTTTTCAGCTGTGCCATTTCCTGGCAGGGAGATTTTGACTGGGAAGCAGGTGAGTGAGATGCCAGCGTCTCGGTAACCAGGGATTGTTCAAACGAATGTGGGGAAGATGTACTGTGAATCCCCATTGATAAAAGGCATCAGTGAATATTTGGCACATCAGTAAGGCAGGACCAATTCCGCAGGGGTTTGGTTGGGTTTGTATTGTTTCCTTTGCACATGTGTGTGTGTTCAATATAAGCACACTGTGTGTGTAGAGGAAAATGCATAAATCATAGACTCACATAGAATTGTCAGGTTGGAAGGGACCTCAAGGCTCAGCCAGTTCCAGCCCCTCCTACCATGGGCAGGGACACCTCACACTACAGCAGGTTGCTCACAGCCACATCCAGCCTGGCTGCAAAAACCTCCAGGCATGAGGCTTCCACCACCTCCCGGGGCAACCTGTGCCAGTCTCTCACCATCCTCATGTGGAATAACTTCTTCCTCACATCCAATCTCAATCTACCCATTTCTAGTTTTGCTCCATTCCCCCAAGTCCTATCACTCCCTGACACCCTCAAAAGTCCCTCCCCAGCTTTCTTGGAGCCCCCTTCAGATCCTGGAAGGCCACAATTAGGTCTCCCTGGGAGCCTTCTCTTCCAGACTGAACAGCCCCAAGTCTCTCAGTCTGTCTCCAGAGCAGAGCAGCTCCAGCCCTCTGCTCATCCTCATGGTCCTTCTCTGACCCCTTACAGCACCTCCAGATCCTTCCTGGAACAGAGGCTCCAGAACTGGACACAGAGCTCCAGCTGTGGTCTCAGCAGAGTGGAGCAGAGGGGAGAATCCCTCCCTGGCCCTGCTGGCCACACTTCTCTTGCTGCATCCCAGGCTCTGCTTGGCTCTCTGGGCTGCAAGTGCTCACTGCTGGCTCCTGTTGGGCTTCTCCTCCCCCAGCACCCCAGGTCCTTTTCTTGAGGGCTGCTCTCAAGCCAGTCCCTGCCCAGCCTGTATCAGTGCTTGGGATTGCTGAAGCAATGTGGGACCTCTGTACAATTAATTCAAACCCACAATTAATAGTCCCTTGTTTGCTTACTTGCATCCTCAAATAGCAACATCTCGCCCCAAACCACAGTAAGAAGGCAAAGCTTTCTCAGGGCAGGGCAATCTCTTTTGGAAAGCAGGGCCAGTGGGTAGCTGTTTCATGCACATAAATATTGCTTAAGTGTATAATTCCATGTAGGAAATGATTTGAAACACAGAAGCACAAGAAACCTCCAATCAAGAGTGATTCACCGGAGGCAGCCCTGACGCTGTGTTTTTCCAGGAGGGGAAGACATCAATCTTCCTGTGGCACAGTAGCAGTTTCCAGAAATGACAGGAAAAGCTGAGAGGGGGATTCATTTCACATGACTTTTGCTTTTTTTTCTCCATCTAAAAATAAAGCCCCTTGCACGAGCCGTTCACTTAGGCTGCCTCCAGTATCTCAGAAGTGAGGGAAGAGAGCAACAGGGAAACCCTGCCAGGCACTTTGTCCCAGCTTATAATAGAGCTGCTGGAGGATTTTCTCCCCAAGCTCTCAGTTCCGATCACTAGCTGGAGAAATAAAGGATGAAAGATTTGGGGGTTCTTTTCTTTTTTTTTTTTTTGTTAGCTTCACAGCTCAAGCTCTGTGACTAAACCCTGCCCTGTGCTGGCTGCCAGAAGCCTCAGAGGGGTACCTGCGGTGGGGATCCCAGGCCAAGCAGCTCAGCTTCTTGTGAGCGATGAAATCTCACTTCCTTTCCTCTGACACGCTGCCAACCCTTCTCAACTCCACTTGGCTGGGCAGGGGACTGGCTTGAGAGCAGACCTCAAGAAAAGGACCTAGGGGTGGTGGGGGAGGAGAAGCTCAACAGGAGCCAGCACTGGCAGCCCAGAGAGCCAGGCAGTGCCTGGGCTGCAGCAAGAGAAGTGTGGCCAGCAGGGCCAGGGAGGGGATTCTCCCCCTCTGCTCCACTCTGCTGAGACCACAGCTGGAGCTCTGTGTCCAGTTCTGGAGCCTCTGTTCCAGGAAGGATCTGGAGGTGCTGGAAGGGGTCCGGAGAAGGACCATGAGGATGAGCAGAGGGCTGGAGCTGCTCTGCTCTGGAGACAGACTGAGAGAGTTGGGGCTGTTCAGTCTGGAGAAGAGAAGGCTCCCAGGAGACCTTCTTGTGGCCTTCCAGGATCTGAAGGGGGCTCCAAGAAAGCTGGGGAGGGACTTTTGAGGGTGTCAGGGAGTGATAGGACTGGGGGAAAGGAACAAAACAAGAAATGGGTAGATTGAGATTGGATGTGAGGAAGAAGTTGTTCCCCCTGAGGGTGGTGAGAGACTGGCACAGGTTGCCCAGGGGAGGTGGTGGAAGCCTCATGCCTGGAGGTTTTGAAGGCCAGGCTGGATGTGGCTGTGAGCAACCTGCTGTAGTGTGAGGTGTCCTGCCCATCGCAGGGGGGTTGGAACTGGCTGCTCCTTGAGGTCCCTTCCAACCCTGACAATTCTATGATTCTATGACTGATAACATGGGAGTAGGATCCTCTGGCATTATGAGGACATATCTGTTGTGTTTATTGCCTTAAGCAGGAGCCAAATGAAATCATATCCCTTCAAAAGCCACCCTCAGACCACTCCTGCTAGCTGTGCAGAAGCTGCTTGCATGAACACCCCAGGACAACACAGCATTGCAAAACCCATGGTACCTAGGAGAGCCTGGCAGAAACACTTCCCTGGGTGCTGAGCTGGCTCTCTGGGCCAAGACTCAGTGCATGAGAGTGTACTGACACCAAGATACATTATGATATCCATCAAGCCAGCCTCATTCCTGGAGGTTTTTCAGGCCAGGCTGGATGTGGCCGTGAGCAACCTGCTGTAGTGCGAGGTGTCCCTGCCCATGGCAGGGGGTTGGAACTGGCTGCTCCTTGAGGTCCCTTCCAAACCTGACAATTCTGTGATTATGTGATTTTACCCAAGTTGTGACAGTCAGCCAAGCAATCAATTACTGTCTGGGCTTCACCACTCTCTTCCCCCAAGGACTGATGCACCATCAGCACTTTTGAAGCATTTCCATGTCGTTCCAAATATTATTAAAAAGAAGTGATAAAGGACTTCCCTCAAAACCTCTGTGATCAGCACTCTTTTGGCTCTTGATAAATAATCACTGTCAGAAGAGACAATGACTGAGTGTTAAGCAGCAGACTCTCTCCTCCCCTTGTACACACAACCAAGCACCAAAGCACTTGACAGCGACCAGCCCAGGAGACGCATGTGGCAGAGAACTCCTCTCAGGGGCAGGAGGCAGTGTGTGGAGCTCGGGGAGGGCTCACAAGAAGATGGACTCCTGTGTTGCAATGCTCCTGTCCTCTGCACACAGAATACAGAAGGTGGTCAGGAATGAAATGCAAACTTCCAGCCAAGGAAGGTAGCTGCTGCTTAACAAAAGGAGCCAGAAGTAACTGGATTGATGTTGTGCCGGGACTGACAGAAAGTTTGCACCACACACTACTCTGTGATCTGTTTTCCTTTTGTGTGTTTGTTTTGGGGCAGGTGGATTTGTTTTCTTACTTTCATCTGTTCACTCTCCTTGAAACCAGGTCACACTCAGTGTCACTGAATCACAGGCTGGAAAAGACCTCAGAGATCATCCAGCCCAACCTGTCACCCAACACCTCCTGACAACTAAACCATGGCTCCAAGTGCCACATCCAAGCATTTTCTGAACACCTCCAGGGATGGTGACTCCATCACCTCCCCTGGGCAGCACATTCCAATGGCAAATTACTCTTGCTGGGAAGAACTTTCTCCTCACCTCCAGCCTAAACCTCCCCTGGCACAGCTTGAGACTGTGTCCTCTTGTTCTGGTGCTGCTTGCCTGGGAGAAGAGACCAACCCCCACCTGGCTACAGCTTCCCTTCAGGGAGTTGTAGAGAGCAAGAAGGTCTCCCCTGAGCCTCCTCTTCTCCAGGCTAAGCAAGCCCAGCTCCCTCAGCCTCTCCTCACAGGGCTGTGCTCCAGACCCTCCCCAGCTTTGTTGCCCTTCTCTGGACACCTTCCAGCATCTCAATGTCCTTCTTAAACTGAGGAGCCCAGAACTGGACACAGGACTCAAGGTGTGGCCAAACTTGTGCTGAGCACAGGGCAGAATGACACCCCTGCTCCTGCTGGCCACACTGTTCTTGATGCAGGCCAGGATGCCATTGGCCTTCTTGGCCACCTGGGCACACTGCTGGCTCATGTTCAGTGGCTGTCACCCAGTGCCCCCAGGTCCCTCTCTGCCTGGCAGCTCTCCAGCCACTCTGACCCCAGCCTGCAGCACTGCATGGGGGTTGCTGTGGCCAAAGAGCAGAACCTGGCACTCAGACTTGTTAAATGCCATCCTGTCAGACTCTGCCCATCTGTCCAGCCTGGCAAGGTCCCTCTGCACTCTTTCTAGCTGTTCTGGGGGAAACATTGCCATCTGTATGTACACCTGAGGGAGGCAAATACACAAGATGAAGTCAAAAGACCATGAATGTCATCTGCAGAAGCAGAAACCTTACTCTCTATATACACCCCACAAACCTTATAAAGCTTATAGTTAGAAGCATCTGCTCTAAAGAGATGGTTTTGTTGTGTGCTGTGTTTGGTCTTTAAGATAATACTGTCAGTGTCACCAATACACATGATCCAAGTTCCCCTTTCATTGGTCATGATAACCAAAACAGAAATATACAGAGATTTGCTCTTGAAGGCAATTAAATTGCTGTAACTGCCTGCCCTGAAAGATGTCCCCTCTCCTTCACCCCAGCTGTGGCCATCCAGTTGCTCTGAAGGCTTGTAGGGAAGGATGGGATCCTTCACAAACCCTTCTACCAGTCTGGGATTGCATCATGTTGCCTAACACTAGTATGGGACCCAGAGAAAACAGTAGTTGAGGGGATCCAAAATGAAGCTGGGAATGTTGGCTAAGCTTGGGGGATCCAACATGAAGCTGCAATGTTGGCTAAGCTTGGGGATCCAACATGAAGCTTCAATGTTGGCTAAGCTTGGGGGATCCAACATGAAGCTGCAATGTTGGCTAAGCTTGGGGATCCAAAATGAAGCTTCAATGTTGGCTAAGCTTGGGGGATCCAACATGAAGCTGCAATGTTGGCTAAGCTTGGGGATCCAACATGAAGCTTCAATGTTGGCTAAGCTTGGGGGATCCAAAATGAAGCTTCAATGTTGGCTAAGCTTGGGGGATCCAAAATGAAGCTGGGAATGTTGGCTAAGCTTGGGGGATCCAAAATGAAGCTGGGAATGTTGGCTAAGCTTGGGGGATCCAAAATGAAGCTGGGAATGTTGGCTAAGCTTGGGGGATCCAAAATGAAGCTGGGAATGTTGGCTAAGCTTGGGGACCCAACATGAAACTTGGAATATTAGCTAAGCTTGGGGGATCCAACATGAAGCTTGGAATGTTGGCTAAGCTTGGGGGATCCAACATGAAGCTGGGAATGTTGGCTAAGCTTGGGGGATCCAAAATGAAGCTTCAATGTTGGCTAAGCTTGGGGATCCAACATGAAGCTGGGAATGATGGCTAAGCTTGGGGGATCCAACATGAAGCTGGGAATGTTGGCTAAGCTTGGGGGATCCAACATGAAGCTGGGAATGATGGCTAAGCTTGGGGATCCAAATGAAGCTTCAATGTTGGCTAAGCTTGGGGATCCAACATGAAGCTTCAATGTTGGCTAAGCTTGGGGATCCAACATGAAGCTGCAATGTCGGCTAAGCTTGGGGATCCAACATGAAGCTTCAATGTTGGCTAAGCTTGGGGGATCCAAAATGAAGCTTCAATGTTGGCTAAGCTTGGGGGATCCAACATGAAGCTGGGAATGTTGGCTAAGCTTGGGGATCCAACATGAAGCTGGGAATGTTGGCTAAGCTTGGGGGATCCAACATGAAGCTGGGAATGATGGCTAAGCTTGGGGGATCAAAAATGAAGCTTCAATGTTGGCTAAGCTTGGGGGATCCAACATGAAGCTGGGAATGTTGGCTAAGCTTGGGGATCCAACATGAAGCTTGGAATGCTGGCTAAGCTTGGGGGATCCAACATGAAGCTTGGAATGGTGGCTAGGCTTGGGGGATTCAACATGAACCTTGTAATGTAGGCACAATGTTGCTGATCCAAGAGGAATATTTCTTGCACACCATGGTGCATGCCCCTCTCTGGCATGCCATTACTTACCTTGCTGTAGCTACCACTCTCTGATCTAGCACTCCTATGACATGAGATGTTTCTATTGAAGCTCATGACAAATGAGGCTGTTCAAGGGGAGAAGTTCCATTATCATGTTTTAGCATAAAGATGCAAATCAGGAGCAGCATTAAAAACCCAACCAAAATGAACGGGATTGTAAAGCAGAGCTTGTGCTGGGAAGATGTAATTTGTTCTGACATTTTGAGGAACCAGGGCAAATAAATCAGGATCTTTATTATACATACCACTTGCTGCTGAATAACCAGGCAATAAGATAGCCACAGTTGTGGAAGAGCTTTTTACTTAGCAGTTTCAGCATTCAGTTCTGAAATGGATTGAGGAATTTGCCAGAGTGCACTTCCACGGTGTTTGTGTAGAGGTCCTGTGGACAAACTGAGAGGACACATTCAATTGAGACTCAGCCCCTCCATAGGAAAAGCAAGGTCTGGGGCTCTAAATGTGACTCCAGGCTCCTGTCACAATCATTGGGGATTTAATTCATACAGGAGTCCCTTTGCTCACCCGGAAGTGGATGCTTCCCAGTGGGCAGCTGAGGTCAGAGCAGCCCTTAGCCCTTCAGTTGTCTCAGGCAGCACTGGGGAGACACAAACTCAACTCTGATTTTCTTCTGCCATGGCTTACCTGGGAGAAGAGACCAACCCCCACCTGGCTACAACCTCCCTTCAGGGAGTTGTAGAGAGCAAGAATGTCTCCCTGACCCTCCTTTTCTTCAGGATAAGGAACCCCAACTACCTCAGCCTCTCTTCACAGGGCTGTGCTCCAGACCCGTCCCCAGTCTCACTGCCCTTCTCTGACACCTTCCAGCATCTCAAGATCTTTCCTAAACTGAGGAGCCCAGAACTGGACACAGGACTCAAGGTGTAGCCTAACCACTGCTGAGCCCAGGGCAGAATGACCTCCCTGCTCCTGCTGGCCACACTGTTCCTGATGCAGGCCAGGATGCCATTGGCCTTCTTGACCCCTGGGCACACTTCTGGCTCTTGTTCAGCCTACTGTCAACCAGCACCCCCAGGTCCCTTTCTGCCTGGCTGCTCTCAGCCACTCTGTCCCCAGCCTGTAGCTCTGCATGGGGTTGTTGTGGCAAATGTGCAGAACCTGGCACTTGGACTTGTTGAATGACCTCCTGTTGGACTCTGCCCATCTGTCCAGCCTGGCAAGGTCCCACTGCAGAGCTCTCCTACCCTCTAACAGATTGACACTTGCTCACAAAACCTCCTTGCAGCATCTCTGCGACCCTGGGGAAGCAGTAACCAGAGCCTTGGTATTAGTTATGCCACAGTATCGCCAAGGTTGGAAGAGAACTCAAAGATCATCGAGTCCAACCTGTCACCACAGACCCCATGACTAGACCATGGCACCAAGTGCCACGTCCAATCCCCTCTGGAACACCCCCAGGGACGGTGACTCCACCACCTCCCTGGGAGGCCCTATCCTGCCCATTGTCCCTGGGCCTCTAAGCTTGGCCTGGCCCTGCCACCACGGCACGGCTGCAGGAGGGAAACACCAAAAGGAGGGAAAGCCCAAAGCTGCAAACAGCCCAGCCACCTGAGGAGCACCAAGGGCAGCTCCATCAGCACTCTTTGTCAGCTTTGGCTTCGCAGACGTCATGCACAACACAGCACCGGTGCTGCCCTGCTTCGCCTTCGCATCGCTGCATTTAGGTGCCGATGGACAAGATTTGCCCTTTCAGGTCCCACGGCGTTTTGCTCATCTGTTACAGCTCCTAAACCCTTCTAAAGGGTCTGCATCACGTCTGGCCTGCATCAGGAACAGTGTGGCCAGCAGGAGCAGGGAGGTCATTCTGCCCCTCTACACTGCACTGCTTAGGCCACCCTTGAGTCCTGTGTCCAGTTCTGGGCCCCTCAGTTTAGGAAGGATGTTGACTTGCTGAAAGGTGTGGAAGAACGGGTTAAAGAGAGAGGACATGGACCCCTAGAAGCACTGCACAACCCAGGCTTTGACGGTGATCAAGTAAATAAGTTGGTAAGCTTGGGCTGTTAGCATAACTATAGGCTGAGCCGGATGTCAGCCCAGCACAGCAAGCCTTCAAGGACGGTCTGTCCTTGAGAACTTGGTAAACAAACTGCCCTGAAAGACAAGAGGTGGGGGCCACTATAAAAGACCATAGGTGGGAGGAGAATGTAATCAGGACCTTTGAGGTGGGAACGAATAAGATTGCATGGGGCAGGTCCAGGTTGGTTATAAAGTCTGATGCCACAAAAATAAAGTTGGACTTGTTTTATCACTCATATTGAGTTGGTCGTTTATCCGAGCCGCGGGAAAAGGTTCCTCCGCCCACAGAAAGGTGTCCAGAGAAGGGCAACAAAGTTGGTGAGGGGTTTGGAACACAAGCCCTGTGAGGAGAGGCTGAGGGAGCTGGGGTTGCTCAGCCTGGAGGAGACTTAGGGATGACCTTATTGCTCTCTACAGCTACCTGAAGGGAGGTTGTAGCCAGGCAGAGGTTGGTCTCTTCTCCCAGGCAGCCAGCACCAGAACAAGAGGACACAGTCTCAGGCTGCACCAGGGGAGGTTTAGGTTGGATGTTAGGAAGAAGTTCTATACAGAGAGAGTGATTGCCCATTGGAATGGGCTGCCCAGGGAGGTGGTGGAGTCACCTTCATTGGAGGTGTTCAGGAGGAGACTTGATGGGGTGCTTGGTGCCATGGTTTAGTTGTTTAGGTGGGTTGGATTGGTTGGTGGGTTGGACGCGATGATCTTGGAGGTCTCTTCCAACCTGGTTTATTCTCTTGTATTCTATTGTATTCTAAAGGCCTCTGCTTCCTCTGAGGAGACTCCCCTCTCCCTGAGAAATGGGATTTGTTTCCTCCTGCAGACTGACCTTGCATTTGCATCCCAAGCAGCCCTCCTTCCCGGCTGCCCCCAGCCTCTGCTGGGCCTCCTTCCTCTCTTCATTAGTTTCTTTTTATTTGGTAAAAATTCGATCAGCCAGGATTTAATATTTTCTTCAAGATCATTGATAACGGCATTGGATGGGATGGGAGCAGCTCCTGGAGGCTTCTGCTAGGAAAAAAAAGCACCCTTTTGCAAATGCCTGCCTGAGATCTACCCACTGAGCAACTATTAATCTTCCTAAAATGAGTCTGCATTGATTTCCCTGTACCTTTAATTTGTATAAGAACCTTGTGAAGGACTTGCTCTGATGCCTTACAGGAGCTGGGGGGACTGAATCAAATCTGTGATGTCAGATTATAGAAATGAGTTTTAAAGGACAATATTGATTTAATCACTTGTGGGTTGCTTTGATCCTTGTTGACCATTTTCCCTGCCAGCTCTTCCTGGATTTTATTAGAGACCAAGGTCAGCCTGAGCTTGTTTGTAACCTTGCAACTTGCATTGTTTTCAAACCCTCTTTTATTCTTTAATCATTCCAGGTTTTATTGGCATTAATAATTCGCACAACTCATTGGCTGCAATTGCTAATTGTTATAGAACCATGGAATCACAGAATTGTCAGGTTTGGAAGGGACCTCAAGGAGCAGCCAGCTCCAACCCCCTGCGATGGGCAGGGACACCTCCACACTACAGCAGGTTGCTCACAGCCACAGCCAGCCTGGCTGCAAAAACCTCCAGGCAGGAGGCTTCCACCACCTCCCTGGGCAACCTCTGCCAGTCTCTCACCACCCTTATGGGGAAGAAATTCTTCCTCACATCCAATCTCATCCATTTCCCCCCAGTCTTATCACTCCCTGACACCCTCAAAAGTCCCTCCCCAGCTTTCTTGGAGCCCCCTTCAGATCCTGGAAGGCCACAAGAAGGTCTCCTGGGAGCCTTCTCCTCTCCAGACTGAACAGCCCCAACTCTCTCAGTCTGTTTCCATAGCAGAGCAGTCCCAGCCCTCTGCTCATCCTTGTAGCCCTTCTCTGGACACTTTCCAGCACCTCCAGATCCTTCCTGGAACAGAGGCTCCAGAACTGGACACAGAGCTCCAGGTGGGGTCTCAGCAGGGGAAGAATCCCCTCCTTGGCCCTGCTGGGCACACTTCTCTTGCTGCAGCCCAGGCTCTGCTTGGCTCTCTGGGCTGCCAGTGCTCACTGCTGGCTCCTGTTGAGCTTCTTCAGGGCTGTTCCCCAGCCAGTCCCTGCCCCGCCTATATCAGTGCTTGGGGTTGCCCTGACCCAGATCATAGATCTTAGAATCATAGAATCAATAAGTTTAGAAAAGACCTCAGAGATCATCAAGTCCAACCTATTACCTAATACCCAACACCTCCTGACAACTAAACCATGGCTCCAAGTGCCACATCCAAGCCTTTTTTGAACACCTCCAGGGACGGTGATTCCACCACCTCCTTGGGCAGCACATTCCAATGGCCAATTACTCTTTCTGGGAAGAACTTCTTCCTCACCTCCAGCCTAAACCTCCCCTGGCACAGCTTGAGACTGTGTCCTCTTGTTCTGGTGCGGGGTGCCTGGGGAGATGTAGGACCCTGCACTTGGTGTTGTTATAGGTGCAAATCATCCAGTCTTCCAGAGTTAAAACTGTCTGAACAGGAGGAGTGGGAAGGATTTGTCCTGGGCTGTGGCAGTCCCTGAAGGCTGGCTCCGGATGTCAGCAGCTCAGCTCCTCAGCACCCAGGGGAAGGCTGCTTGAGCAGTGCAGCCTTTAGCAGTTTGTGATCAATGATCCTGCCAGCCCTGTCTACCAGCAGGTCCGTGCTCTTAATGGGATTTCATTTCATTTGCTCCTGATGTATGTAAATAATTTCTCCTGGTTAGCCTTATCCTGACTGTCCAGTGGTGCCTCTCCCCTCCCTAAGCAATTTCTTGGTATTTCCACACATTTCCTTTGCTCTGCCCATTGCCATCAGTATCATTTGGGGGTTTTAATAGTATTTCTGCTTCCATCTCTCCATTTAATGAAGGGAGTCATTTCTCCTCCAAGGAGCTGAGGAGTCTGCCCAGGTGATTAGGAGCTGCTGCTCTGCTTTCTGCAGCTTTTCTTTTCTCTTGACCTGAAATTGAAGAAGTATCCTCCAGAGCACAGAGCTGGGCCCTTCTCAGATGATGTCTTTTGGGTTCATCAGCTGTGCAGTCAGCTCTGTCCCTATGGCTCTGGCACTGAATTTGCTCAAGGCTTCTCTGCAGGACTGACAGACTGAATGCATTGCAGAGCTGCTTCTGCTGAAGGGGCAGAGGCACAATGGGATCCAGGAGGAGTCTCTGGGGAGTTGACTCTTTCCTGTGCCCTTCCTCATGTGAAAGGGGAAGAGAGGCTTCAGGGTGGTAACAGCTTAACAGCTGCTTAGCTGGCAGGCTCCTCACTGCGCTGCCCTACCCTACCCTAAATGCACCAGAGCCCATGTGTTTGGACCCCTTTCCCTGGAACACCACCAGGACCTGGCAGCCTCTCCACCCAGAGCAGCTCACTGTCCCGACCTGCCTGGGCTAATGCACTGATCCTCGTTGAAGCTCATTAGGTTCCTCTGTGCCCAGCCCTCAGTCTGTCCAAGTCTCTGAATGGCCAGAGACTTCGAGAAGGCAGTTCCGTAGCTGATGGCTACCATCCGAGAAACAAAGATGCCCTTTCCTGCAAAGATCAGCCAGCTGCATTTGCAACAAAGCAGAGCAAAGTAAATCTAGACTGCAAGGGATTTGTTAGCCACTTCAGCCTTCATTTCAATCTCCCCACGGACATCCAGGCCACACGTGGAAATAAAATCCACGCATAACAGTGCCTATTCCTATGCCGTTCATCAGATACTTGACACCTCAATACTGATGCATTCCCCAGACACCTCTTAATCACACAACCTACCAGGTTGGAAAAGACCTCAGAGATCATCATGTCCAACCTATCACCTAATACCTAACACCTCCTGACAATTAAACCATGGCTCCAATTGCCACATCCAAGCATTTTTGAACACCTCCAGGGATGGTGACTCCACCACCTCCCTGGGCAGCACATTCCAATGGCCAATCTCTCTCGCTGGGAAGAACTTTCTCCTCACCTCCAGCCTAAACGTCCCCTGGCACAGCTTGAGACTGTGTCCTCTTGTTCTGGTGCTGGTTGCCTGGGAGAAGAGACCAACCCCCACCTGGCTGCAACCTCCCTTCAGGTAGTTGTAGAGAGCAAGAAGGTCTCCCCTGAGCCTCCTCTTCTCCAGGCATCTGCATCACTTAAGCATCTGCAAATACTTCCTTTGGGTTGCCTTTGTTTTCTTCCTGTGAAATAAGTCTTCTTTTGGCTGCTCTTCTCCTGAGCATGTAACTCTCCCTGCCTGTCCTTGGCTTCGGGCTGGGTGAGCACAGCCTCTGTATTCCTAGAAATGTGGTAATTCAGAACTCTGTCTTCCGCTGGCCTCATGCTGGGAGTGTCCAGCTTCTCGGGAGAAACTCCTCTGGCTTTTAGCCTTGGGATGTGCAAGAGGCGCCCTCTAAAATACAAGAAAATTCATCTAGAACATGAAAAGAGTTATTTTATGTCCTCTTAAAAGGAAGTCTACAATCTGACTGAGATCTCCCTGGAGGAGAAAGTCTCTTACCCAGACCCCAACAGAAGCAGGAAACTGTGAGCTGTGCTCCTACCATAAAACTCTCTTTCCACCCTTTCTCCTGGGCATGCTAACTTCACCCACTCTACCTTCTGGCAATGATTCCTGGCCTGCTGGTATAGGTTTAGGATGAGTGTCCTATGAAAAACAAATGTTTTCAAGATTATTCCAGAATGGTCCAGGGGGCTGGACAGTCCTCTGAAGGTTGGGCAGGACATAAACAGTGAGACTGAATGCCCCATCATCAGTGTGCAGGTGACACCAAGCTGAGTGGTGCTGTCCATACGCCAGAGGGACAGGATGGCATCCAGAGGCACCCGGGCAAGCTGGAGAGGTGGTGCCCAGGGGAACCTCATGAGGTTCAACAAGAGCAAGGGCAGGGCTCTGCACCTGGGCTGGAACAATCCTCACTGTCAGTAGAGGGGAAGAAGGTGAGAGAAAGCAGCCTTGAGGAAAAGGACCTCATGGCTGTCTACAACTACCTGAAAGGACCTTGTGGAGAGGCTGCTGCTGGTCTCTTCTCACAGGTCATTAGTGACAGAACAAGAGGCAATGGCCTCAAGCTGCCACTGGGTAGCTTTAGACTGGACAGTAGGAAACATTTTTCAGGGCAAGAGTGGTCAGGGACTGGAGTGTGCTGCCCAGGGAGGTGGTGGAGTCCCCAACCCTGGATGTGTTTGAAGGTGGTTTGGATGTGGTGCTTGGGGCTATGATTTAGGGGTGTCCCTTGCAGAGTAGGGTTCTGGGTTGGGCTTGGTGACCCTGAGGGGCTTTTCCAACCTGAATGTTCCTGTGATTCTGTAAATCCATGCTGGGTAATGTGTTACTCCATCTACTCCACCAAGCTGAATGATGATCAAAGGTCAATGCACTATCTGTCACCCTGCTTTGTTAGCTGGAATGGGCAGAGCCCCCAGACCCCCTCAGGAGGCACTTCCAGGAAGCTATTCAAAGCATCTTGCCTCAACAGCTTGCTGGAGGAGCTGAGTGGAGAGACGCTGTGTGTTTACAGGAGGAAGAAAAAAGCTTGGCCCTGGCAGCACTTGGCACTGCTCTCCTAGCTCACCTGCGGGGGCTCTGCCCATTCCAGCTAACAAAGCAGGGTGACAGATAGTGCATTGACCTTTGATCATCATTCAGCTTGGTGGAGTAGATGGAGTAACACATTACCCAGCATGGATTTACAGAATCACAGGAACATTCAGGTTGGAAAAGCCCCTCAGGGTCACCAAGCCCAACCCAGAACCCTACTCTGCAAGGGACACCCCTAAATCATAGCCCCAAGCACCACATCCAAACCACCTTCAAACACATCCAGGGTTGGGGACTCCACCACCTCCCTGGGCAGCACACTCCAGTCCCTGACCACTCTTGCCCTGAAAAAATGTTTCCTACTGTCCAGTCTAAAGCTACCCAGTGGCAGCTTGAGGCCATTGCCTCTTGTTCTGTCACTAATGACCTGTGAGAACAGACCAGCAGCAGCCTCTCCACAAGGTCCTTTCAGGTAGTTGTAGACAGCCATGAGGTCCTTTTCCTCAAGGCTGCTTTCTCTCACCTTCTTCCCCTCTACTGACAGTGAGGATTGTTCAGCCTTGGAGTGCAGAGCCCTGCCCTGTACTCTTGTTGAACCTCATGAGGTTCCCCTGAGCCACCACCTCTCCAGCTTGCCCGGGTGCCTCTGGATGCCATCCTGTCCCTCTGGGCGTATGGACAGCACCACTCAGCTTGATGTCACCTGCACACTGATGATGGGGCATTCAGTCTCACTGTTTATGTCCTGCCCAACCTTCAGAGGACTGTCCAGCCCCCCTGGACCATTCTGGAATAATCTTGAAAACATTTGTTTTTCATAGGACACTCATCCTAAACCTATACCAGCAGGCCAGGAATCATTGCCAGAAGGTAGAGTGGGTGAAGTTAGCATGCCCAGGAGAAAGGGTGGAAAGAGAGTTTTATGGTAGGAGCACAGCTCACAGTTTCCTGCTTCTGTTGGGGTCTGGGTAAGAGACTTTCTCCTCCAGGGAGATCTCAGTCAGATTGTAGACTTCCTTTTAAGAGGACATAAAATAACTCTTTTCATGTTCTAGATGAATTTTCTTATATTTTAGAGGGCGCCCTGCACATCCCAAGGCTAAAAGCCAGAGGAGTTTCTCCCGAGAAGCTGACACTCCCAGCATGAGGCCAGCGGAAGACAGAGTTCTGAATTACCACATTTCTAGGAATACAGAGGCTGTGCTCACCCAGCCCGAAGCCAAGGACAGGCAGGGAGAGTTACATGCTCAGGAGAAGAGCAGCCAAAAGAGGAAGACTTATTTCACAGGAAGAAAACAAAGGCAACCCAAAGGAAGTATTTGCAGATGCTTAAGTGATGCAGATGCCTGAGAAGAGGAGGCTCAGGGGAGACCTTCTTGCTCTCTACAACTACCTGAAGGGAGGTTGCAGCCAGGTGGGGGTTGGTCTCTTCTCCCAGGCAACCAGCACCAGAACAAGGACACAGTCTCAAGCTGTGCCAGGGGACGTTTAGGCTGGAGGTGAGGAGAAAGTTCTTCCCAGCGAGAGAGATTGGCCATTGGAATGTGCTGCCCAGGGGAGGTGGTGGAGTCACCATCCCTGGAGGTGTTCAAAAATGCTTGGATGTGGCAATTGGAGCCATGTGGTTTAATTGTCAGGAGGTGTTAGGTATTAGGTGATAGGTTGGACATGATGATCTCTGAGGTCTTTTCAACCTGGTAGGTTGTGTGATTAAGAGGTGTCTGGGGGAATGCATCAGTATTGAGGTGTCAAGTATCTGATGAACGGCATAGGAATAGGCACTGTTATGCGTGGATTTTATTTCCACGTGTGGCCTGGATGTCCGTGTGGGAGATTGAAATGAAGGCTGAAGTGGCTAACAAATCCCTTGCAGTCTAGATTTACTTTGCTCTGCTTTGTTGCAAATGCAGCTGGCTGATCTTTGCAGGAAAGGGCATCTTTGTTTCTCGGATGGTAGCCATCAGCTACGGAACTGCCTTCTCGAAAGTCTCTGGCCATTCAGAGACTTGGACAGACTGAGGGCTGGGCACAGAGGAACCTAATGAGCTTCAACGAGGATCAGTGCATTAGCCCAGGCAGGTCGGGACAGTGAGCTGCTCTGGGTGGAGAGCTGCCAGGTCCTGGTGGTGTTCCAGGGGAAAGGGGTCCAAACACATGGGCTCTGGTGCATTTAGGGTAGGGTAGGGCAGCGCAGTGAGGAGCCTGCCAGCTAAGCAGCTGTTAGCTGTTACCACCCTGAAGCCTCTCTTCCCCTTTCACATGAGGAAGGGCACAGGAAAGAGTCAACTCCCCCAGAGACTCCTCCTGGATCCCATTGTGCCTCTGCCCCTTCAGCAGAAGCAGCTCTGCAATGCATTCAGTCTGTCAGTCCTGCAGAGAAGCCTTGAGCAAATTCAGTGCCAGAGCCATAGGGACAGAGCTGACTGCACAGCTGATGAACCCAAAAGACATCATCTGAGAAGGGCCCAGCTCTGTGCTCTGGAGGATACTTCTTCAATTTCAGGTCAAGAGAAAAGAAAAGCTGCAGAAAGCAGAGCAGCAGCTCCTAATCACCTGGGCAGACTCCTCAGCTCCTTGGAGGAGAAATGACTCCCTTCATTAAATGGAGAGATGGAAGCAGAAATACTATTAAAACCCCCAAATGATACTGATGGCAATGGGCAGAGCAAAGGAAATGTGTGGAAATACCAAGAAATTGCTTAGGGAGGGGAGAGGCACCACTGGACAGTCAGGATAAGGCTAACCAGGAGAAATTATTTACATACATCAGGAGCAAATGAAATGAAATCCCATTAAGAGCACGGACCTGCTGGTAGACAGGGCTGGCAGGATCATTGATCACAAACTGCTAAAGGCTGCACTGCTCAAGCAGCCTTCCCTGGGTGCTGAGGAGCTGAGCTGCTGACATCCGGAGCCAGCCTTCAGGGACTGCCACAGCCCAGGACAAATCCTTCCCACTCCTCCTGTTCAGACAGTTTTAACTCTGGAAGACTGGATGATTTGCACCTATAACAACACCAAGTGCAGGGTCCTACATCTCCCCAGGCACCCCGCACCAGAACAGAGGACACAGTCTCAAGCTGTGCCAGGGGAGGTTTAGGCTGGAGGTGAGGAAGAAGTTCTTCCCAGAAAGAGTAATTGGCCATTGGAATGTGCTGCCCAAGGAGGTGGTGGAGTCACCGTCCCTGGAGGTGTTCAAAAAAAGGCTTGGATGTGGCACTTGGAGCCATGGTTTAGTTGTCAGGAGGTGTTGGGTATTAGGTAATAGGTTGGACTTGATGATCTCTGAGGTCTTTTCTAAACTTATTGATTCTATGATTCTAAGATCTATGATCTGGGTCAGGGCAACCCCAAGCACTGATATAGGCGGGGCAGGGACTGGCTGGGGAACAGCCCTGAAGAAGCTCAACAGGAGCCAGCAGTGAGCACTGGCAGCCCAGAGAGCCAAGCAGAGCCTGGGCTGCAGCAAGAGAAGTGTGCCCAGCAGGGCCAAGGGAGGATTCTTCCCCTGCTGAGACCCACCTGGAGCTCTGTGTCCAGTTCTGGAGCCTCTGTTCCAGGAAGGATCTGGAGGTGCTGGAAAGTGTCAGAGAAGGGCTACAAGGATGAGCAGAGGGCTGGGACTGCTCTGCTATGGAAACAGACTGAGAGAGTTGGGGCTGTTCAGTCTGGAGAGGAGAAGGCTCCCAGGAGACCTTCTTGTGGCCTTCCAGGATCTGAAGGGGGCTCAAGAAAGCTGGGGAGGGACTTTTGAGGGTGTCAGGGAGTGATAAGACTGGGGGGAAATGGATGAGATTGGATGTGAGGAAGAATTTCTTCCCCCATAAGGGTGGTGAGAGACTGGCAGAGGTTGCCCAGGAGGTGGTGGAAGCCTCCTGCCTGGAGGTTTTGCAGCCAGGCTGGCTGTGGCTGTGAGCAACCTGCTGTAGTGTGAGGTGTCCCTGCCCATCGCAGGGGGGTTGGAGCTGGCTGCTCCTTGAGGTCCCTTCCAAACCTGACAATTCTGTGATTCCATGGTTCTATAACAATTAGCAATTGCAGCCAATGAGTTGTGCGAAATTATTAATGCCAATAAAACCTGGAATGATTAAAGAATAAAAGAGGGTTTGAAAACAATGCAAGTTGCAAGGTTACAAACAAGCTCAGGCTGACCTTGGTCTCTAATAAAATCCAGGAAGAGCTGGCAGGGAAAATGGTCAACAAGGATCAAAGCAACCCACAAGTGATTAAATCAATATTGTCCTTTAAAACTCATTTCTATAATCTGACATCACAGATTTGATTCAGTCCCCCCCCAGCTCCTGTAAGGCATCAGAGCAAGTCCTTCACAAGGTTCTTATACAAATTAAAGGTACAGGGAAATCAATGCAGACTCATTTTAGGAAGATTAATAGTTGCTCAGTGGGTAGATCTCAGGCAGGCATTTGCAAAAGGGTGCTTTTTTTTCCTAGCAGAAGCCTCCAGGGAGCTGCTCCCATCCCATCCAATGCCGTTATCAATGATCTTGAAGAAAATATTAAATCCTGGCTGATCGAATTTTTACCAAATAAAAAGAAACTAATGAAGAGAGGAAGGAGGCCCAGCAGAGGCTGGGGGCAGCCGGGAAGGGAGGGCTGCTTGGGATGCAAATGCAAGGTCAGTCTGCAGGAGGAAACAAATCCCATTTCTCAGGGAGAGGGGGAGTCTCCTCAGAGGAAGCAGAGGCCTTTAGAATACAATAGAATACAAGAGAATAAACCAGGTTGGAAGAGACCTCCAAGATCATCGCGTCCAACCCACCAACCAATCCAACCCACCTAAACAACTAAACCATGGCACCAAGCACCCCATCAAGTCTCCTCCTGAACACCTCCAATGAAGGTGACTCCACCACCTCCTGGGCAGCCCATTCCAATGGGCAATCACTCTCTGTGTAGAACTTCTTCCTAACATCCAACCTAAACCTCCCCTGGTGCAGCCTGAGACTGTGTCCTCTTGTTCTGGTGCTGGCTGCCTGGGAGAAGAGACCAACCTCTGCCTGGCTACAACCTCCCTTCAGGTAGCTGTAGAGAGCAATAAGGTCATCCCTAAGTCTCCTCCAGGCTGAGCAACCCCAGCTCCCTCAGCCTCTCCTCACAGGGCTTGTGTTCCAAACCCCTCACCAACTTTGTTGCCCTTCTCTGGACACCTTTCTGTGGGCGGAGGAACCTTTTCCCCGCGGCTCGGATAAACGACCAACTCAATATGAGTGATAAAACAAGTCCAACTTTATTTTTGTGGCATCAGACTTTATAACCAACCTGGACCTGCCCCATGCAATCTTATTCGTTCCCACCTCAAAGGTCCTGATTACATTCTCCTCCCACCTATGGTCTTTTATAGTGGCCCCCACCTCTTGTCTTTCAGGGCAGTTTGTTTACCAAGTTCTCAAGGACAGACCGTCCTTGAAGGCTTGCTGTGCTGGGCTGACATCCGGCTCAGCCTATAGTTATGCTAACAGCCCAAGCTTACCAACTTATTTACTTGATCACCGTCAAAGCCTGGGTTGTGCAGTGCTTCTAGGGGTCCATGTCCTCTCTCTTTAACCCGTTCTTCCACACCTTTCAGCAAGTCAACATCCTTCCTAAACTGAGGGGCCCAGAACTGGACACAGGACTCAAGGGGTGGCCTAAGCAGTGCAGTGTAGAGGGGCAGAATGACCTCCCTGCTCCTGCTGGCCACACTGTTCCTGATGCAGGCCAGACGTGATGCAGACCCTTTAGAAGGGTTTAGGAGCTGTAACAGATGAGCAAAACGCCGTGGGACCTGAAAGGGCAAATCTTGTCCATCGGCACCTAAATGCAGCGATGCGAAGGCGAAGCAGGGCAGCACCGGTGCTGTGTTGTGCATGACGTCTGCGAAGCCAAAGCTGACAAAGAGTGCTGATGGAGCTGCCCTTGGTGCTCCTCAGGTGGCTGGGCTGTTTGCAGCTTTGGGCTTTTCCCTCCTTTTGGTGTTTCCCTCCTGCAGCCGTGCCGTGGTGGCAGGGCCAGGCCAAGCTTAGAGGCCCAGGGACAATGGGCAGGATAGGGCCTCCCAGGGAGGTGGTGGAGTCACCGTCCCTGGGGGTGTTCAGAGGGGATTGGACGTGGCACTTGGTGCCATGGTCTAGTCATGGGGTCTGTGGTGACAGGTTGGACTCGATGATCTTTGAGTTCTCTTCCAACCTTGGCGATACTGTGGCATAACTAATACCAAGGCTCTGGTTACTGCTTCCCCAGGGTCGCAGAGATGCTGCAAGGAGGTTTTGTGAGCAAGTGTCAATCTGTTAGAGGGTAGGAGAGCTCTGCAGTGGGACCTTGCCAGGCTGGACAGATGGGCAGAGTCCAACAGGAGGTCATTCAACAAGTCCAAGTGCCAGGTTCTGCACATTTGCCACAACAACCCCATGCAGAGCTACAGGCTGGGGACAGAGTGGCTGAGAGCAGCCAGGCAGAAAGGGACCTGGGGGTGCTGGTTGACAGTAGGCTGAACAAGAGCCAGAAGTGTGCCCAGGGGTCAAGAAGGCCAATGGCATCCTGGCCTGCATCAGGAACAGTGTGGCCAGCAGGAGCAGGGAGGTCATTCTGCCCTGGGCTCAGCAGTGGTTAGGCTACACCTTGAGTCCTGTGTCCAGTTCTGGGCTCCTCAGTTTAGGAAAGATCTTGAGATGCTGGAAGGTGTCCAGAGAAGGGCAGTGAGACTGGGGACGGGTCTGGAGCACAGCCCTGTGAAGAGAGGCTGAGGTAGTTGGGGTTCCTTATCCTGAAGAAAAGGAGGGTCAGGGGAGACATTCTTGCTCTCTACAACTCCCTGAAGGGAGGTTGTAGCCAGGTGGGGTTGGTCTCTTCTCCCAGGTAAGCCATGGCAGAAGAAAATCAGAGTTGAGTTTGTGTCTCCCCAGTGCTGCCTGAGACAACTGAAGGGCTAAGGGCTGCTCTGACCTCAGCTGCCCACTGGGAAGCATCCACTTCGGGTGAGCAAAGGGACTCCCTGTATGAATTAAATCCCCAATGATTGTGACAGGAGCCTGGAGTCACATTTAGAGCCCCAGACCTTGCTTTTCCTATGGAGGGGCTGAGTCTCAATTGAATGTGTCCTCTCAGTTTGTCCACAGGACCTCTACACAAACACCGTGGAAGTGCACTCTGGCAAATTCCTCAATCCATTTCAGAACTGAATGCTGAAACTGCTAAGTAAAAAGCTCTTCCACAACTGTGGCTATCTTATTGCCTGGTTATTCAGCAGCAAGTGGTATGTATAATAAAGATCCTGATTTATTTGCCCTGGTTCCTCAAAATGTCAGAACAAATTACATCTTCCCAGCACAAGCTCTGCTTTACAATCCCGTTCATTTTGGTTGGGTTTTTAATGCTGCTCCTGATTTGCATCTTTATGCTAAAACATGATAATGGAACTTCTCCCCTTGAACAGCCTCATTTGTCATGAGCTTCAATAGAAACATCTCATGTCATAGGAGTGCTAGATCAGAGAGTGGTAGCTACAGCAAGGTAAGTAATGGCATGCCAGAGAGGGGCATGCACCATGGTGTGCAAGAAATATTCCTCTTGGATCAGCAACATTGTGCCTACATTACAAGGTTCATGTTGAATCCCCCAAGCCTAGCCACCATTCCAAGCTTCATGTTGGATCCCCCAAGCTTAGCCAGCATTCCAAGCTTCATGTTGGATCCCCCAAGCTTAGCCAACATTCCCAGCTTCATGTTGGATCCCCCAAGCTTAGCCAACATTGAAGCTTCATTTTTGATCCCCCAAGCTTAGCCATCATTCCCAGCTTCATGTTGGATCCCCCAAGCTTAGCCAACATTCCCAGCTTCATGTTGGATCCCCCAAGCTTAGCCAACATTCCCAGCTTCATGTTGGATCCCCAAGCTTAGCCAACATTGAAGCTTCATTTTGGATCCCCCAAGCTTAGCCAACATTGAAGCTTCATGTTGGATCCCCAAGCTTAGCCGACATTGCAGCTTCATGTTGGATCCCCCAAGCTTAGCCAACATTGAAGCTTCATGTTGGATCCCCCAAGCTTAGCCAACATTGAAGCTTCATTTTGGATCCCCCAAGCTTAGCCATCATTCCCAGCTTCATGTTGGATCCCCCAAGCTTAGCCAACATTCCCAGCTTCATGTTGGATCCCCAAGCTTAGCCATCATTCCCAGCTTCATGTTGGATCCCCCAAGCTTAGCCAACATTGAAGCTTCATTTTGATCCCCAAGCTTAGCCAACATTCCCAGCTTCATGTTGGATCCCCCAAGCTTAGCCAACATTCCAAGCTTCATGTTGGATCCCCCAAGCTTAGCTAATATTCCAAGTTTCATGTTGGGTCCCCCAAGCTTAGCCAACATTCCCAGCTTCATTTTGGATCCCCCAAGCTTAGCCAACATTCCCAGCTTCATTTTGGATCCCCCAAGCTTAGCCAACATTCCCAGCTTCATTTTGGATCCCCCAAGCTTAGCCAACATTCCCAGCTTCATTTTGGATCCCCCAAGCTTAGCCAACATTGAAGCTTCATTTTGGATCCCCCAAGCTTAGCCAACATTGAAGCTTCATGTTGGATCCCCCAAGCTTAGCCAACATTGCAGCTTCATGTTGGATCCCCAAGCTTAGCCAACATTGAAGCTTCATTTTGGATCCCCAAGCTTAGCCAACATTGCAGCTTCATGTTGGATCCCCCAAGCTTAGCCAACATTGAAGCTTCATGTTGGATCCCCCAAGCTTAGCCAACATTGCAGCTTCATGTTGGATCCCCCAAGCTTAGCCAACATTCCCAGCTTCATTTTGGATCCCCTCAACTACTGTTTTCTCTGGGTCCCATACTAGTGTTAGGCAACATGATGCAATCCCAGACTGGTAGAAGGGTTTGTGAAGGATCCCATCCTTCCCTACAAGCCTTCAGAGCAACTGGATGGCCACAGCTGGGGTGAAGGAGAGGGGACATCTTTCAGGGCAGGCAGTTACAGCAATTTAATTGCCTTCAAGAGCAAATCTCTGTATATTTCTGTTTTGGTTATCATGACCAATGAAAGGGAACTTGGATCATGTGTATTGGTGACACTGACAGTATTATCTTAAAGACCAAACACAGCACACAACAAAACCATCTCTTTAGAGCAGATGCTTCTAACTATAAGCTTTATAAGGTTTGTGGGGTGTATATAGAGAGTAAGGTTTCTGCTTCTGCAGATGACATTCATGGTCTTTTGACTTCATCTTGTGTATTTGCCTCCCTCAGGTGTACATACAGATGGCAATGTTTCCCCCAGAACAGCTAGAAAGAGTGCAGAGGGACCTTGCCAGGCTGGACAGATGGGCAGAGTCTGACAGGATGGCATTTAACAAGTCTGAGTGCCAGGTTCTGCTCTTTGGCCACAGCAACCCCCATGCAGTGCTGCAGGCTGGGGTCAGAGTGGCTGGAGAGCTGCCAGGCAGAGAGGGACCTGGGGGCACTGGGTGACAGCCACTGAACATGAGCCAGCAGTGTGCCCAGGTGGCCAAGAAGGCCAATGGCATCCTGGCCTGCATCAAGAACAGTGTGGCCAGCAGGAGCAGGGGTGTCATTCTGCCCTGTGCTCAGCACAAGTTTGGCCACACCTTGAGTCCTGTGTCCAGTTCTGGGCTCCTCAGTTTAAGAAGGACATTGAGATGCTGGAAGGTGTCCAGAGAAGGGCAACAAAGCTGGGGAGGGGTCTGGAGCACAGCCCTGTGAGGAGAGGCTGAGGGAGCTGGGCTTGCTTAGCCTGGAGAAGAGGAGGCTCAGGGAGACCTTTCTTGCTCTCTACAACTCCCTGAAGGGAAGCTGTAGCCAGGTGGGGGTTGGTCTCTTCTCCCAGGCAAGCAGCACCAGAACAAGAGGACACAGTCTCAAGCTGTGCCAGGGGAGGTTTAGGCTGGAGGTGAGGAGAAAGTTCTTCCCAGCAAGAGTAATTTGCCATTGGAATGTGTTGCCCAGGGAGGTGATGGAGTCACCATCCCTGGAGGTGTTCAGAAAATGCTTGGATGTGGCACTTGGAGCCATGGTTTAGTTGTCAGGAGGTGTTGGGTGACAGGTTGGGCTGGATGATCTCTGAGGTCTTTTCCAGCCTGTGATTCAGTGACACTGAGTGTGACCTGGTTTCAAGGAGAGTGAACAGATGAAAGTAAGAAAACAAATCCACCTGCCCCAAAACAAACACACAAAAGGAAAACAGATCACAGAGTAGTGTGTGGTGCAAACTTTCTGTCAGTCCCGGCACAACATCAATCCAGTTACTTCTGGCTCCTTTTGTTAAGCAGCAGCTACCTTCCTTGGCTGGAAGTTTGCATTTCATTCCTGACCACCTTCTGTATTCTGTGTGCAGAGGACAGGAGCATTGCAGCACAGGAGTCCATCTTCTTGTGAGCTCCTCCTGAGCTCCACACACTGCCTCCTGCCCCTGAGAGGAGTTCTCTGCCACATGCGTCTCCTGGGCTGGTCGCTGTCAAGTGCTTTGGTGCTTGGTTGTGTGTACAAGGGGAGGAGAGAGTCTGCTGCTTAACACGCAGTCATTGTCTCTTCTGACAGTGATTATTTATCAAGAGCCAAAAGAGTGCTGATCACAGAGGTTTTGAGGGAAGTCCTTTATCACTTCTTTTTTTTAATAATATTTGGAACGACATGGAAATGCTTCAAAAGTGCTGATGGTGCATCAGTCCTTGGGGGAAGAGAGTGGTGAAGCCCAGACAGTAATTGATTGCTTGGCTGACTGTCACAACTTGGGTAAAATCACATAATCACAGAATTGTCAGGTTTGGAAGGGACCTCAAGGATCAGCCAGTTCCAACCCCCTGCCATGGGCAGGGACACCTCGCACTACAGCAGGTTGCTCACGGCCACATCCAGCCTGGCCTGAAAAACCTCCAGGAATGAGGCTGGCTTGATGGATATCATAATGTATCTTGGTGTCAGTACACTCTCATGCACTGAGTCTTGGCCCAGAGAGCCAGCTCAGCACCCAGGGAAGTGTTTCTGCCAGGCTCTCCTAGGTACCATGGGTTTTGCAATGCTGTGTTGTCCTGGGGTGTTCATGCAAGCAGCTTCTGCACAGCTAGCAGGGAGTGGTCTGAGGGTGGCTTTTGAAGGGATATGATTTCATTTGGCTCCTGCTTAAGGCAATAAACACAACAGATATGTCCTCATAATGCCAGAGGATCCTACTCCCATGTTATCAGTCATAGAATCATAGAATTGTCAGGGTTAAAGGGACCTCAAGGAGCAGCCAGTTCCAACCCCCTGCAGATGGGCAGGGACACCTCACACTACAGCAGGTTGCTCACAGCCACATCCAGCCTGGCCTTCAAAACCTCCAGGCTGGCATGAGGCTTCCACCACCTCCGGGGCAACCTGTGCCAGTCTCTCTCACCACCCTCAGGGGGAACAACTTCTTCCTCACATCCAATCTCAATCTACCCATTTCTTGTTTTGTTCCTTTCCCCCAGTCCTATCACTCCCTGACACCCTCAAAGTCCTCCCCCAGCTTTCTTGGAGCCCCCTTCAGATCCTGGAAGGCCACAAGAAGGTCTCCTGGGAGCCTTCTCTTCTCCAGACTGAACAGCCCCAACTCTCTCAGTCTGTCTCCAGAGCAGAGCAGCTCCAGCCCTCTGCTCATCCTCATGGTCCTTCTCCGGACCCCCTTCCAGCACCTCCAGATCCTTCCTGGAACAGAGGCTCCAGAACTGGACACAGAGCTCCAGCTGTGGTCTCAGCAGAGTGGAGCAGGGAGGGGAGAATCCCCCTCCCTGGCCCTGCTGGCCACACTTCTCTTGCTGCAGCCCAGGCTCTGCTTGGCTTTCTGGGCTGCCAATGCTGGCTCCTGTTGAGCTTCTCCTCCCCCCACCACCCCTAGGTCCTTTTCTTGAGGTCTGCTCTCAAGCCAGTCCCTGCCCAGCCAAGTGGAGTTGAGAAGGGTTGGCAGCGTGTCAGAGGAAAGGAAGTGAGATTTCATCGCTCACAAGAAGCTGAGCTGCTTGGCCTGGGATCCCCACCGCAGGTACCCCTCTGAGGCTTCTGGCAGCCAGCACAGGGCAGGGTTTAGTCACAGAGCTTGAGCTGTGAAGCTAACAAAAAAGAAAAAAAGAAAAAGAACCCCCAAATCTTTCATCCTTTATTTCTCCAGCTAGTGATCGGAACTGAGAGCTTGGGGAGAAAATCCTCCAGCAGCTCTATTATAAGCTGGGACAAAGTGCCTGGCAGGGTTTCCCTGTTGCTCTCTTCCCTCACTTCTGAGATACTGGAGGCAGCCTAAGTAGACGGCTCGTGCAAGGGGCTTTATTTTAGATGGAGAAAAAAAAAAAGCAAAAGTCATGTGAAATGAATCCCCCTCTCAGCTTTTCCTGTCATTTCTGAAACTGCTACTGTTGCCACAGGAAGATTGATGTCTTCCCCTCCTGGAAAAACACAGCGTCAGGGCTGCCTCCGGTGAATCACTCTTGATTGAGGTTTCTTGTGCTTCTGTGTTTCAAATCATTTCCTACATGGAATTATACACTTAAGCAATATTTATGTGCATGAAACAGCTACCCACTGGCCCTGCTTTTTCCAAAAGAGATTGCCCTGCCCTGAGAAAGCTTTGCCTTCTTACTGTGGTTTGGGGCGAGATGTTGCTATTTGAGGATGCAAGTAAGCAAACAGGGACTATTAATTGTGGGTTTGAATTAATTGTACAGAGGGGTCCCACATTGCTTCAGCAATCCCAAGCACTGATACAGGCTGGGCAGGGACTGGCAGCTTGAGAGCAGCCCTCAAGAAAAGGACCTGGGGTGCTGGGGAGAAGCCCAACAGGAGCCAGCAGTGAGCACTTGCAGCTCAGAGAGCCAAGCAGAGCCTGGGATGCAGCAAGAGAAGTGTGGCCAGCAGGGCCAGGAGGGGATTCTCCCCCTGCTGCTCCACTCTGCTGAGACCACAGCTGGAGCTCTGTGTCCAGTTCTGGAGCCTCTGTTCCAGGAAGGATCTGGAGGTGCTGTAAGGGGTCAGAGAAGGACCATGAGGATGAGCAGAGGGCTGGAGCTGCTCTGCTCTGGAGACAGACTGAGAGACTTGGGGCT
>JAWKAJ010000193.1:0-27119 GCA_033816785.1 Picus viridis
ACTCTAAGCCCAGGGGTCTGGAAGCCCAGGGGACTCTAAGCCCAGGGGTCTGGAAGCCCAGGGGTCTGGAAGCCCAGGGGTCTGGAAGCCCAGGGGTCTGGAAGCCCAGGGGACTCGAAGCCCAAGGGCTCGAAGCCCAGGGGTCTGGAAGCCCAGGGGTCTGGAAGCCCAGGGGACTCTAAGCCCAGGGTCTGGAAGCCCAGGGGACTCTAAGCCCAGGGGTCTGGAAGCCCAGGGTCTGGAAGCCCAGGGGTCTGGAAGCCAGGGGGTCTGGAAGCCCAGGGGACTCGAAGCCCAAGGGTCTGGAAGCCCAGGGGTCTGGAAGCCCAGGGGTCTGGAAGCCCAGGGGCTCGAAGCCCAAGGGCTCGAAGCCCAGGGGACTCGAAGCCCAGGGGTCTGGAAGCCCAGGGGACTCTAAGCCCAAGGGACTCGAAGCCCAGGGGACTCGGGAAGCCCAGGGGACTCGAAGCCCAAGGGACTCGAAGCCCAGGGGACTCGAAGCCCAGGGGACTCGAAGCCCAGGGGACTCGAAGCCCAAGGGACTCGAAGCCCAGGGGACTCGAAGCCCAGGGGACTCGAAGCCCAGGGGACTCGAAGCCCAAGGGACTCAAGCCCAAGGGACTCGAAGCCCAGGGGGCTTGAAGCCCAGGGGACTTTAAGCCCAGGGGACTCGAAGCCTAAGGGACTCTAATCCTGAGGGGTTCTCTGGGCTGTGGGGCTCTGGAAAGCCTCCCGAGCAGGGCACTGCTCACCCAGGATCATGGAATCAGGGATGAGGAGCTCCAATGTCCATGGGCAAAGCTGGACCCCAAACTGCTGCCGTGGGGGAGGTGGAAGCCAGCTCAGGAGCTGGTCAGGTCAGGAGCTGCAGCCAGAATCCCTGGATGGAAGAGGGCAGCTCTGTGCCTCATGGGGGGGGGATGATCAGGCACTGCCTGACCTGGCAAATGGTGTGACTCAGAGCTCCAATCAATGGTAATTAATTCAATGATAACGAGAGGGAGAGAGAGAGAGAGAGGGAGGCAAAAAGCACTGCAGGCTATGAATGCAGCAGGCTTGGCTTGGGGACATCTGCCTTGGGAAGTTTGGGCCAAGAGCAGCTTTCTGGGGGAGGGGGCTGCACTCCTGGGGGGGGTCTGCTCTGGGTGCTCCTGCTTTGCCTGAGGGCTTGGTCTGGATCAGCTCCTGAGCTCCCCTCCAAGCCCTTTGGGGTCCTTCGCTGGGATCACTCCCAACGGCCTCAGCTCCAGGGCAGCTTTCTCCTGGTGAACCTTTGCCCAGGTCCCCAGCTCTGGCTCTCCTCCCAGAGCTTTTAAACCCACTTCATTGTCCTGCTTTGCTGAAGGACTGGCAGCAGCATTTCCCTCCTCCAATTGTACTCCCCCTCTAGCTTTATTTCCCCCTCTGGCAGCAGCATTTCCCCCCTCTGGCAGCAGCATTTCCCCCCCCTCTGGCAGCAGCATTTCCCCCTCTAGCAGCAGCATTTCCCCCCTCTGGCAGCAGCATTTCCCCTCTGGCAGCAGCATTTCCCCTCTAGCTTTATTTCCCCCTCTGGCAGCAGCATTTCCCCCTCTAGCAGCAGCATTTCCCCCTCTAGCTTTATTTCCCCCTCTGGCAACAGCATTTTCTCCCCCTCTAGCTTTATTTCCCTCCTCTGGCAGCAGCATTTCCCCCCTCTGGCAGCAGCATTTCCCCCTCTGGCAGCAGCATTTCCCCCTCTGGCAGCAGCATTTTCCCCTCTAGCAGCAGCATTTTCCCCCTCTAGCAGCAGCATTTCCCCCTCTAGCAGCAGCATTTCCCCCTCTAGCAGCAGCATTTCCCCCTCTAGCTTTATTTCCCCCTCTAGCAGCAGCATTTCCCCCTCTAGCTTTATTTCCCCCTCTGGCAGCAGCATTTCCCCCTCTGGCAGCAGCATTTCCCCTCTAGCAGCAGCATTTCCCCCTCTGGCAGCAGCATTTCCCCTCTAGCAGCAGCATTTCCCCCTCCAGTTGCACTCCCCCTGTACCTTTATTTCCCCCTCTGGCAGCAGCATTGTCCCCCTCTAGCAGCTGCATTTCCCCCCTCTACCTTTATTTCCCCCTCTAGCAGCTGCATTTCCCCCTCTACCTTTATTTCCCCCCTCTAGCAGCTGCATTTCCCCCTCTAGCTTTATTTTCCCCCTCTAGCTTTATTTTCCCCCTCTAGCTTTATTTTCCCCCTCTACCTTTATTTCCCCCCTCTGGCAGCAGCATTTTCCCCCTCTACCTTTATTTCCCCCTCTGGCAGCAGCATTTTCCCCCTCTACCTTTATTTCCCCCTCTAGCAGCTGCATTTCCCCCTCTAGCTTTATTTTCCCCCTCTACCTTTATTTCCCCCTCTAGCAGCTGCATTTCCCCCTCTAGCTTTATTTTCCCCCTCTAGCTTTATTTTCCCCCTCTAGCTTTATTTCCCCCTCTAGCAGCAGCATTTCCCCCTCCAGTTGCACTCCCCCTGTACCTTTATTTCTCCCTCTAGCAGCTGCATTTCCCCCTGGCAGCAGCATTTCCCCCTCTACCTTTATTTCCCCCCTCTGGCAGCTGCATTTCCCCCTCTACCTTTATTTCCCCCCTCTAGCAGCTGCATTTCCCCCCCTGGCAGCAGCATTTCCCCCCTCTGGAGCAGGCTGTTTCACTTGGTGGTTCCTCAGCTGGCCTCACCCTGCAAAGCTTGGGGGGGTCCCTGGAATCACAGAGGCCGGAACAGACCTTTCAGCTCATCCACTCCATCCACTCTCCAGCTCTGCCAAGGCTGGGGCTGAAGCCTGGCCCTCAGCGGCACACCTCTGCAGCTTTGAAACCCCTCCGGGGATGGGCCTTCAGCCACCTCCCTGGGCAGCCCGGGCCGGTGCTTGGGAACCCTTGCAGGGAAGAAATCTCTGCTGCTGTCCAACCTAAACCTCCCCTGCGGCAACTCGAGGCCGTTTCCTCTTCTCCTATCGCTTGTTCCTTGGGAGAGGAGACCAACCCCCACCTGGCTGCAGCCTCCTCTCGGGGAGCTGCAGAGCTCAGTCTCCCTCTCCTCCCTCCTCTTCCTCCACGGGCAGCCGTGTGTCTAACGCTGTGGTTAATTAACCCTTGTGTCTTCAGTTGCAGATACCTGCCAAGATGTCCTCTCTTCCAGTTACCCCCAGGGTGAGGTGGTCACCTTCTCCTGAGCCCTGGCTGGATGCAGACAGTGCCCCGGCGAGGGAGGCTGTCCCTGGGGGCTGCTGTCCCTGGGGGCTGCTGTCCCTGAGGGAGGCTGTTCCTGGGGGCTGCTGTTCCTGGGGGCTGCTGTCCCTGGGGGCTGCCGTCCCTGAAGGATGCTCACTCTGAGGGATGCCTTCTCCAAGGTTCATGTGATGGATGAGGCTGTGTGCCCCAAGGGATGCTCTCCCTACGGTGGAGGGGTGCTGTCCCTGAGGCTGAGGGATGCTCTCCCCAGGGCCAAGGGATGCTCTCCCCAAGGCTGGCACCTGCATTCCCACAGGGATGCTCTCCCCAGGGCCAAGGGATGCTCTCCCCAAGGCTGGCACCTGCATTCCCACAGGGATGCTCTCCCCAGGGCCAAGGGATGCTCTCCCCAAGGCTGGCACCTGCATTCCCACAGGGATGCTCTCCCCAGGGCCAAGGGATGCTCTCCCCAGGGCCAAGGGATGCTCTCCCCAGGGCCAAGGGATGCTCTCCCCAGGGCCAAGGGATGCTCTCCCCAAGGCTGGCACCTGCATTCCCACAGGGATGCTCTCCCCAGGGCCAAGGGATGCTCTCCCCAGGGCCAAGGGATGCTCTCCCCAGGGCCAAGGGATGCTCTCCCCAAGGCTGGCACCTGCATTCCCACAGGATGCTCTCCCAAAGTCCAGGCTTGCTCTCCCCGAGGTCAAAAGCTGCATCCCCAGGGCACTTCCCAAAGGAGAGGGATTTTTGTTCCAAGGCTGTTCCCTCGCCTTCTTCTCCTCAAAGCGCCCAGGGATGCTCTCCTAAGGCTGGGACATGGACTCCCCCTGGGCTGGTCTCTCCAAAGGCCAGAGTGCTCTCCCACAGCAGAGGGATGCTCCCCCCCCAGGCTGGGGCATGCATTCCCTCGAGGATGCCCTCCCCAAGCAGAAAGAAGCTTTCCCAGGGCTGGGACATGCGTGCCCCCCCGGGATGCCCTCCCCAAGGAGCTTTGCTTGCCACCACAGCAGCTCCAGCTGCCAGCTGCACGATCAGGGAGGCTGGCAGCCAGCTCTGCCCTCCACCCCCGCCCAGAGGTGCCCCGGGCAGCAGGGCCGGGAGGGAGGGGGGCCTCCACTCCCCCTGCCTGCTGCCAGCCCTGCCATGTAGATGCTGCCCAGCTCCCCAGCACCCCCTGGGCTGTCCTCCTGCCCTCTCCCACGCTTCGGGGTGCACCTCCCCTCCCCCCTCCCCCCGGAGACTCGCCGGCTGCCCACCGAGACATCACCCCCGGCTCCAGCCTGCCTGGAGCCCCCTCCAGCAGCAAACAGGCACTGGGGACCCTGCTGTGGGGCTCTGGAGGCTCCATCCGAGGTGCCAGGAGTGGCTCAGCGCACCGTCAGCTCCCCGTCCTGTGGGTGCTGACCTCGGGGGCAGGCCCTGAGGCCCGGGGGGGGGGAGGGGGAGTTGGGGGCACAGCTGGGGTTGGGAAGCAGGAGGGGGAGGAGGTGGGGTGAAGCTGGCTGGCCCGGAGGGGTCAGTGTCTACTGCTGTTCCATATCTCTGTGACCTAGGCAATACGACTTCCCTGTCCGTCCGTCCGTCCGTCCGTCCGTCCGTCGCATGCCTCCACCCCCTCCGGTTCTAATAAAGACCCCAAGGAGCTGAGTCAGCTCCCCGGACCTCCTCCTGCCTCTGTGTCTCCTCACAGCACCACAGGCTGCCTGGGAGGGACCCCCAAGGTAATCTTGGCCACTCCCACCCCCGCAGGCAGCAGGGAGAGCTCCAGCAGGGAAGGGAAGGGAAGGAAGGGAAGGGAAGGGAAGGAAGGAAGGGAAGGGAAGGGAAGGGAAGGAAGGGAGGGAAGGGAAGGGAAGGGAAGGGAAGGGAAGGAAAGGAAGGGAAGGGAAGGGAAGGGAAGGGAAGGGAAGGGAAGGGAAGGGAAGGGAAGGGAAGGGAAGGGAAGGGAAGGGAAGGGAAGGGAAGGGAAGGGAAGGGAAGGGAAGGGAAGGGAAGGGAAGGTTAGAGAAGAGGAAGGGAAGGGGAAGGTTAGAGAAGAGGAAGAGAAGAGAATTAATCAGGTTGGGAAAGACCTCAGAGATCATCAAATCCAACCTCTCACCCAGCACCATCTGATCAACCAAACCCTGGCTCCAAGGGCCTCATCCAGGCTCTTCCTGAACACCTCCAGGGATGGGGACTCCACCACCTCCCCTGGGCAGCACAGCCCAAGGCCAATCTCTCTTGATGGGAAGAATTTCTTCCTCCCCTCCAGCCTGAACCTCCCCTGGCACAGCTTGAGACTGTGTCCTCTTGTTCTGGTGCTGGGGTCTGGGAGAAGAGCCCAACCCCCCACCTGGCCCCAACCTCCTTCAGGGGGTTGCAGAGAGCAAGAAGGTCTCCCCTGAGCCTCCTCTTCTGCAGGCTCAGCACCCCCAGCTCCCTCAGCTCTCCTCCCAGGGCTGTGCTCCAGACCTCCCCCAGCTTTGTTGCCCTTCTCTGGACCCCTTCCAGCAGCTCAACCTCTTTCCTGACCTGAGGAGCCCAGAGCTGGAGCCAGACTCCAGGTGTGGCCTCAGCAGTGCTGAGCACAGGGCAGGATGAGCTCCCTGCTCCTGCTGGCTGCGACTCTCTTCCTGATCCAGGACCTAACTGCCCTGCTCCAGTTTCAAACCACTGCCCCTGTCCTGTCTCTGACTCCCTCCCCAGCCTTCCTCTATCTGCCCTTCAGGTCCTGCAAGGTTGCTCTGAGCTCTCCCTGGAGCCTTCTCTTCTCCAGGCTGAACAGCCCCAACTCTCCCAGCCTGTCCTCGTAGGAGAGGTGCTCCAGTGCCTCCATGCCCACAAAGCCCCCTCCCCCACCCCAGGTGTCGCTGGCAGCGGTGAGCCCAGCAGCAGCCTGGTCTGGGTGCCACGGGCTGAGCTCTTTGCTTTCTCACAGGGCTTGGAGCAGAGCCTGCTGGAAAGCCCACAGCAGGTTGGCTTCAGCATCACCACCACAGGCAGTTGTTGGAGGAGAGGCACTGCAGGGCTGACAAATGCATTGGCTCTGCCTGCTTGGGCTGCCAGAGCTGAAACCACCAGCAGCATGGCCATGGAGGAGCTGTCCTGAGGGTGCAGAGTGAGCTCTGCACGGAGGAAGGAGCTCTGCGGCTGGCTGGCTGCAGAGTCAAGCAGCTGCTCTGGAGCTCAATCATGGGGCCAGGGCTAATGCTGCAGAGGATCACAGAGACACAAAATGGGATGGGTTGGAAGGAGCTCAAGGCTCAGCCAGTTCCAGCCCTGCCCCTGGGCAGGGACCCTCACCCCACAGCAGGTTGCTCACAGCCACCTCCAGCCTGGCTGCAAACACCTCCAGGCAGGAGGCTGCCACCAGCTCCTGGGCAGCCTGTGCCAGGCTCTCACCTCCCTCCTGGGCAACAACTTCTTCCTCACACCCCACCGGGAGTCTCCCCACCTCCAGCTTTGCTCTGTAACACAAGCCCACGAGGAGACACCAGTGGCAGGCATGGTCCCACGGGAGGAAAGATGAAGCGCCAACAGGGATGATGCTTGGTGGCTGTGGGGCACTGGGAGGGCTGGGAGCAGCACAGCTCCTCCTGCCCCAGGACATGGACCTCCCGAAGTCAATTCCAGCCCCCAGGTCCTCCTTGTTGCTTAGGAGCATCCTGGGCTGCAGACCCAGATCAACATCTGTCCCCTATCAACATCCTGTCCCTATCAACATCCTCCTGTCCCTATCAACATCCTCCTGTCCCCTATCAACATCCTCCTGTCCCTATCAACATCCCCCTGTCCCTATCAACATCCCCCTGTCCCCTATCAACATCCTCCTGTCCCTATCAACATCCCCCTGTCCCTATCAACATCTGTCCCTATCAACATCCTCCTGTCCCTATCAACATCCTCCCTGTCCTTATCAACATCCCCCTGTCCCCTATCAACACATCAACATCCTGTCCCTATCAACATCCTCCTGTCCCTATCAACATCCCCCTGTCCCTATCAACATCCTCCTGTCCCCCTATCAACATCCCTGTCCCTATCAACATCCCCCTGTCCCTATCAACATCCTCCTGTCCCCTATCAACATCCCCCTGTCCCTATCAACATCCCCCTGTCCCCTATCAACATCCCTGTCTCCTATCAACATCCCCTTGTCCCCTATCAACATCCTCCTGTCCCTATCAACATCCCCTGTCCCTATCAACATCCCCTGTCCCTATCAACATCCTCCTGTCCCTATCAACATCCCCCTGTCCCCTATCAACATCCCCCTGTCCCCTATCAACATCCCCTGTCCCTATCAACATCTATCAACATCCTCCTGTCCCTATCAACATCCCCCTGTCCCTATCAACATCCCCCCTGTCCCTATCAAATCCTCCTGTCCCTATCAACATCCCCCCTGTCCCCTGTCAACATCCTCCTGTCCCCTATCAACATCCCCCATGTCCTGTCCCTATCAACATCCCCTCCTATCAACATCCCTCCCTATCAACATCCCCCTGTCCCTATCAACATCCTCCTGTCCCTATCAACCCCCCTGTCCCTATCAACATCCTCCTGTCCCTATCAACATCCCCTATCAACATCCTCCTTGTCCCTATCAACATCCTCCTGTCCCTATCAACATCCTCCTGTCCCTATCAACATCCTCCTGTCCCTATCAACATCCTCCTGTCCCTATCAACATCCCTCCTGTCCCTATCAACATCCTCCTGTCCCCTATCAACATCCCCCTGTCCCTATCAACATCCCCCTGTCCCTATCAACATCCCCCTGTCCCTATCAACATCCTCCTGTCCCTATCACACATCAACATCCTCCTGTCCCTATCAACATCCCCCTGTCCCCTATCAACATCCTCCTGTCCCTATCAACATCCCCTGTCCCTATCAACATCCTCCTGTCCCTATCAACATCCTCCTGTCCCTATCAACATCCTCCTGTCCCTATCAACATCCTCCTGTCCCCTATCAACATCCCCTGTCCCTATCAACATCCCCCTGTCCCTATCAACATCCTCTGTCCCTATCAACATCCTCCTGTCCCTATCAACATCCCCCTTGTCCCCTATCAACATCCCTCCTGTCCCTATCAACATCCCCCTCTGTCCCCTATCAACATCCTCCTGTCCCTATCAACATCCTCCTGTCCCTATCAACATCCCCCTGTCCCTATCAACATCCTCCTGTCCCTATCAACATCCCCCCTGTCCCCTATCAACATCCTCCTGTCCCTATCGCGATCCTCCTGTCCCTATCATCCCCTGTCCCTATCAACATCCTCCTGTCCCTATCAACATCCTCCTGTCCCTATCAACATCCTCCTGTCCCCTATCAACATCCCCCTGTCCCTATCAACATCCCCCCCCTGTCCCTATCAACATCCCCCTGTCCCTATCAACATCCTCCTCCTGTCCTTATCAACATCCTCTGTCCCTATCAACATCCTCCTGTCCCCTATCAACATCCCCTGTCCCCTATCAACATCCCTCCTGTCCCTATCAACATCCTCCTGTCCCTATCAACATCCCCCTGTCCCCTATCAACATCCTCCTGTCCCTATCAACATCCTCCTGTCCCTATCAACATCCCCCTGTCCCCTATCAACATCCCCCCTGTCCCCTATCAATCCCCTGTCCCCTATCAACATCCCCTGTCCCTATCAACATCCCCCCTGTCCCCTATCAACATCCCCCTGTCCCCTATCAACATCCCCCCTGTCCCTATCAACATCCTCCTGTCCCTATCACACATCAACATCCCCTGTCCCTATCAACATCCTCCTGTCCCCTATCAACATCCCCTGTCCCCTTATCAACATCCCCTGTCCCCTATCAACATCCTCCTGTCCCTATCAACATCCCCTGTCCCTCAACAATAACATCCTCCTGTCCCTATCAACATCCCCCCTGTCCCTATCAACATCCTGTCCCTACTAACATCCCCCTGTCCCTATCAACATCCTCCTGTCCCTATCAACATCAACTCCTGTCCCCTATCAACATCCCCCTGTCCCTATCAACATCCTCCTGTCCCTATCAACATCCCCCTGTCCCCTATCAACATCCTCCTGTCCCTATCAACATCCCCCTGTCCCTATCAACATCCTCTTTCTGTCCCTATCAACATCCCCCTGTCCCTATCAACATCCCCCTGTCCCTATCAACATCCCCCTGTCCCTATCAACATCCCCCCTGTCCCTATCAACATCCCCTGTCCCCTATCAACATCCCCCCTGTCCCTATCAACCCCCCTGTCCCTATCAACATCCCCCTGTCCCTATCAACATCCCCCTGTCCCCTATCAACATCCCCCTGTCCCCTATCTATCAACATTCCCCTCTCCCCTCTCCAAGAGCATTTTGAACCCTTTCCCTTCCCTTGCTGAAGCCAAGGAAAGCCCAAGGTGGGTGGGAGGCACACAGCCAGCCCTGGGGCCATGGAACTGAGAGGGGCCACGGGCAGAGAGCCCCCGGGGAGGGCTGGTGACAGCAGCACTGCCTCAGGGCTGGGATCGGCCAGGGCTGCACTTAGAGGGATTGGAATCAGCAAGGGGGGAGGCTGGCAATAAAAAGCAGCAAGAGGCTGCCTGGAGTTGGGCCAAGGGGAGGAGCAGAGGAGGTTTAATCTAGGAAAGTAGCTGCTGGGTGAGGAAAGGCTCCTGGGGAACCTCAGCCGTGCCAGGGAGGATGGAGGGCTGGATGCAGGCTGGCAGAGGGCTTCCCCCCAAGGAAAGCAGCCAGGACAGGGCTGAGGAAAGGGGAAGGGGCTGGAGGGAGCACTGCATGGGGATGCTGGGTCCCTCTGCAGCTGGTTTGCTCAGGTGCTGTTCCTCAGTTTCCCCTCTCCTCAGTGCAGGGCACGGAATCATTTTGGGTGGAAGGGAGCTCTGAGATCATCCAGTTCAACCATGACCCAGCACATCCCAAGCACAGGAGCAGGGAGGCTGGGAGAGACCTCCAGGCTCATCCAGGCCGACACCAACCCGACCCCACCAGGGCCACCAAACCGTGGCCCACCCAAGGGAGAAAGACAAAGCAGCCTCTGGGGAGCTGCAGGGCACCAGCTGCAGCCTTGCTCGGGGATGGCAAAGCTGAGCCCGAGAGCTGAGTGCTGCGCCCCAGGCTCAAAAGTGCAGCAGGGAATCAGGAGGTTGGGAAAGCTCTCCTGGATCACCCAGGCCAGCACCAGCCCAACCCCTCCAAGGCCACCGAACCCCCAGGGGCCATGGCCACAGCTTGCTGCAGCCCCTCCAGCCATGGGGACTCCACCACCTCCCCTGGGCAGCCTCTGCCAGGCCCTGAGCACTCCTCCAGCAGAGACATTTTGCCTCCTCTCCGACCTCAGCCTCCCCCCTGGCACAATTTCAGGCCAGTTCCTCTCCTTCACAGTATCACCAAGGTTGGAAGAGACCTCAAAGCTCATCGAGTCCAACCTGGCACCACAGACCTCAGGACTAAACCATGGCACCGAGTGCCACATCCAATCCTCTCTTGAACCCTCCAGGGATGGAGACTCCACCACCTCCCTGGGCAGCACATCCCAAGGGCTAACAGCTCTCTCAGTGAAGAACTTTCTCCTCACCTCCAGCCTAAATTCCCCCTGGCACAGCCTGAGACTGTCCCCTTGTGCTGGTGCTGGTTGCTAGAGAGAAGAGACCAACCCCTTCCTGGCTGCAACCACCTTTCAGGTAGATGTAGAGAGCAATGAGGTCTCCCCCTGAGCCTCCCTTCTCCAGGCTAAACACCCCCAGCTCCCCTCAGCCTCTCCTCACAGGGCTTGTCAAGCTCAAGGCCTTTCACCAGCCTTGTTGCCCTTCTATCACCTGAGACTAGGGAGCAGAGCCCAAGCCCCACCTGGCTCCAATCTCCCCCTCAGGGAGCTGTAGAGAGCAATGAGGTCTCCCTCAGCTTCCCTTCTCCAGGCCCCCCTGTCTCAGGCAGGCAGCCAGGCAGGGTGTGGGGGTAGACACAGAGCAGCTGGTGCAGGCTGCTGGGGGAAGGCAGCAAGAGGGCTGTGGGAGCAGCCCAGAGCCCAACAGGGAGAAGGATGGGAGGAGCAGAACATCATAGACTCAGAGCTGTCAGGGCTGGAAGGGAGCTCAAGGCTCAGCCAGCTCCAACCCCCCTGCCCTGGGCAGGGACCCCTCACCCCACAGCAGGTTGCTCACAGCCACCTCCAGCCCCTTGCTGGGAAGAGCTGGCTGAGTTCCCCAGGCTGGGAGAGTGCTCCCCTGTGCAGCTTGGCACAGCCAGGATCCCGCAGCTCCTCCCAGCTGCCAGGGGCCAAGAGGAACTGTGGGGACAAACAGGAACCTCGGGGACCAAGAGGAACCTTAGGGACCTAGAGGAACCTTGGGGACCAACAGGAACCTTGGGGACCTAGAGGAGCCTTGGGGACAAACAGGAACCTTGGGGACCAAGAGGAACTGTGGGGACAAACAGGAACCTTAGGGACCTAGAGGAGCCTTGGGGACCAACAGGAACCTTGGGGACCTAGAGGAGCCTTGGGGACAAACAGGAACCTTGGGGACCAAGAGGAACTGTGGGGACAAACAGGAACCTTTGGGGACCAAGAGGAACCTTGGGGACCAACAGGAACCTTGGGGACCCAGAGGAGCTTTGGGGACAAAACAGGAACCTTTGGGACAAACAGAACCTTTGGGGATCAAGAGGAACCTCCTCAAGTTCTTCCCCACCAAACCAATGCTCCCAGCACAGTGACCAGGGCTGAGACCTCACCATTCCCTCCTCTCCCCCTTCCTTCCTTCCTTCCTTCCTTCCTTCCTTCCTTCCTTCCTTCCTTCCTTCCTTCCCTTCCTTCTTCCTTCCTTCCTTCCTTCCTTCCTTCCTTCCTTCCTTCCTTCCTTCCTTTTCCTTCCTTCCTTCCTTCCTTCCTTCCTTCCTTCCTTCCTTCCTTCCTTCCTTCCTTCCTTCCTTCCTTCCTTCCTTCCTTCCTTCCTTCCTTCCTTCCCTTCCTTCCTTTCTTCTTCCTTCCTTCCTTCCCTTCCTTCCTTCCTTCCTTCCTTCCTTCCTTTCCCCAGGAACACAGGTGGGTTGCCCTGGAGCCGAGTCTCCATGGAAACTTGGGTTTTGCAGACACTCAATGGGAAGGCTGGCAGGGGAGGCTGAGCAGGAATACTGATTCAGCCCCGGTGTCTGTAACGCTGGCTGCATTCTAATCCCCAGCCGAGCTAAAAATACCCAGCCTTCGTCGCCTCCCTCCTCCCTCCCCCCCCCAGGCTCGTAAACAGCTTAAAGCAACACAGCCCCTCCTGGAGCAGGGAAACGGCAAAAACAGAGGTAGTCACAGAAAAAGGAAGGAAGGAAGGAAGGAAGGAAGGAAGGAAGGAAGGAAGGAAGGGAAGGGGAAGGAAGGAAGGGAAGGAAGGAAGGAAGGAAGGGAAGGAAGGAAGGAAGGAAGGAAGGAAGGAAGGAAGGAAGGAAGGAAGGAAGGAAGGAAGGAAGGAAGGAAGGAAGGAAGGAAGGAAGGAAGGGGAAGGAAGGAAGGGAAGGGAAGGATGAGGGAAGGAAGGAAGGAAGGAAGGAAGGAAGGAAGGAAGGAAGGAAGGAAGGAAGGAAGGAAGGAAGGAAGGAAGGAAGGGGAGGGGAGAATGGGTGAGGTCTCAGCCCTGGTCACTGTGCTGGGAGCATTGGTTTGGTGGGGAAGAACTTGAGGAGTTCCTCTTGATCCCCAAGGTTCCTGTTTGTCCCCAAGGTTCCTGTTTGTCCCCAAGGCTCCTCTAGGTCCCCAAGGTTCCTGTTGGTCCCCAAGGTTCCTCTTGGTCCCAAGGTTCCTGTTTGTCCCCACAGTTCCTCTTGGTCCCCAAGGTTCCTGTTTGTCCCAAGGCTCCTCTAGGTCCCCAAGGTTCCTGTTGGTCCCCAAGGCTCCTCTAGGTCCCTAAGGTTCCTGTTTGTCCCCACAGTTCCTCTTGGTCCCAAGGTTCCTGTTTGTCCCCAAGGCTCCTCTAGGTCCCCAAGGTTCCTGTTGGTCCCAAGGTTCCTCTAGGTCCCTAAGGTTCCTCTTGGTCCCCGGAGGTTCCTGTTTGTCCCCACAGTTCCTCTTGGCCCCTGGCAGCTGGGAGGAGCTGCGGGATCCTGGCTGTGCCAAGCTGCACAGGGAGCACTCTCCCAGCCTGGGGAACTCAGCCAGCTCTTCCCAGCAAGGGGCTGGAGGTGGCTGTGAGCAACCTGCTGTGGGGGAGGGGTCCCTGCCCAGGGCAGGGGGTTGGAGCTGGCTGAGCCTTGAGCTCCCTTCCAGCCCTGACAGCTCTGAGTCTATGATGTTCTGCTCCTCCCATCCTTCTCCCTGTTGGGCTCTGGGCTGCTCCACAGCCCTCTTGCTGCCTTCCCCAGCAGCCTGCACCAGCTGCTCTGTGTCTACCCCACCCTGCCTGGCTGCCTGCCAGAGACAGGGGGCCTGGAGAAGGGGAAGCTGAGGGAGACCCTCATTGCTCTCTACAGCTCCCTGAGGGAGATTGGAGCCAGGTGGGGCTTGGGCTCTGCTCCCTAGTCTCAGGTGATAGAAGGGCAACAAGGCTGGTGAAAGGCCTTGAGCTTGACAAGCCCTGTGAGGAGAGGCTGAGGGAGCTGGGGGTGTTTAGCCTGGAGAAGAGGAGGCTCAGGGGAGACCTCATTGCTCTCTACATCTACCTGAAAGGTGGTTGCAGCCAGGAAGGGGTTGGTCTCTTCTCTCTAGCAACCAGCACCAGCACAAGGGGACAGTCTCAGGCTGTGCCAGGGGGAATTTAGGCTGGAGGTGAGGAGAAAGTTCTTCACTGAGAGAGCTGTTAGCCCTTGGGATGTGCTGCCCAGGGAGGTGGTGGAGTCTCCATCCCTGGAGGGGTTCAAGAGAGGATTGGATGTGGCACTCGGTGCCATGGTTTAGTCCTGAGGTCTGTGGTGCCAGGTTGGACTCGATGAGCTTTGAGGTCTCTTCCAACCTTGGTGATACTGTGAAGGAGAGGAACTGGCCTGAAATTGTGCCAGGGGGAGGCTGAGGTCGGAGAGGAGGCAAAATGTCTCTGCTGGAGGAGTGCTCCAGGGCCTGGCAGAGGCTGCCCAGGGAGGTGGTGGAGTCCCCATGGCTGGAGGGGCTGCAGCAAGCTGTGGCCATGGCCCCTGGGGTTCGGTGGCCTTGGAGGGGTTGGGCTGGTGCTGGCCTGGGTGATCCAGGAGAGCTTTCCCAACCTCCCTGATTCCCTGCTGCACTTTTGAGCCTGGGGCGCAGCACTCAGCTCTCGGGCTCAGCTTTGCCATCCCCGAGCAAGGCTGCAGCTGGTGCCCTGCAGCTCCCAGAGGCTGCTTTGTCTTTCTCCTTGGGTGGGCCACGGTTTGTGGCCCTGGTGGGAATCCGGTTGGTGTCGGCTGGATGAGCCTGGAGGGTCTCCCAGCCTCCCCTGCTCCTGTGCTTGGGATGTGCTGGGTCATGGTTGGACTGGATGATCTCAGAGCCCTTCCACCCAAATGATTCCGTGCCCTGCACTGAGGAGAGGGGAAACTGAGGAACAGCACCTGAGCAAACCAGCTGCAGAGGGACCCAACATCCCCATGCATTACTCCCTCCAGCCCCTTCCCTTTCCTCCCAGCCCTGTCCTGGCTGCTTTCCTTGGGGGGGAAGCCTCTGCCAGCCTGCATCCAGCCCTCCATCCTCCCTGGCACGGCTGAGGACCCCAGAGCCTTTCCTCACCCAGCAGCTACTTTCCTAGATTAAACCCTCCTCTGCTCCCCTCCCCTTGCCCAACTCCAGGCAGCCTCTTGCTGCTTTTATTGCCAGCCTCCCCCCTTGCTGATTCCAATCCCTCTAGGAGTGCAGCCCTGGCCGATCCCAGCCCTGAGGCAGTGCTGCTGTCACCAGCCCTCCCCGGGGCTCTCTGCCCGTGGCCCCTCTCAGTTCCATGGCCCCAGGGCTGGCTGTGTGCCTCCCACCCACCTTGGGCTTTCCTTGGCTTCAACAAGGAAGGGAAAGGGTCCAAAAATGCTCTTGGAGAGGGGGGAGAGGGGAATGTTGATAGATAGGGGACAGGGGGATGTTGATAGGGACAGGGGATGTTGATAGGGACAGGGGGATGTTGATAGGGACAGGGGGATGTTGATAGGGACAGGGGGATGTTGATAGGGGACAGGGGATGTTGATGAGGACAGGGGATGTTGATAGGGACAGGGGATGTTGATAGGGGACAGGGGATGTTGATAGGGACAGGGATGTTGATAGGGACAGGAGGATGTTGATAGGGACAGGGGATGTTGATAGGGACAGGAGGATGTTGATAGGGGACAGGGGATGTTGATAGGGACAGGGGATGTTATTGATAGGGACAGGGGGATGTTGAAGGGGACAGGGGATGTTGATAGGGACAGGAGGATGTTGATAGGGACAGGAGGATGTTGATAGGGACAGGGGGATGTTGATAGGGACAGGGGATGTTGATAGGGACAGGATGTTGATAGGGACAGGAGGATGGATAGGACAGGAGGATGTTGATAGGGACAGGGGGATGTTGATAGGGACATGGAGGATGTTGATAGGGGACAGGGGGATGTTGATAGGGGACAGGGGGATGTTGATAGGGACAGGGGGATGTTGATAGGGACAGGGGATGTTGATAGGGGACAGGGGATGTTGATAGGGGACAGGGGATGTTGATAGGGACAGGGGATGTTGATAGGGGACAGGGGATGTTGATAGGGGACAGGGGGATGTTGATAGGACAGGGATGTTGATAGGGGACAGGGGGATGTTGATAGGGACAGGGGGATGTTGATAGGGGACAGGGGATGTTGATAGGGACAGGAGGATGTTGATAGGGACAGGAGGATGTTGATAGGGACAGGGGGATGTTGATAGGACAGGAGGATGTTGATAGGGACAGGAGGATGTTGATAGGGACAGGGATGTTGATAGGGGGGGATGTTGATAGGGACAGGGGGATGTTGGGACAGGAGGATGTTGATAGGGACAGGGGGATGTTGATAGGGACAGGGGGATGTTGATAGGGACAGGGGATGTTGATAGGGGACAGGAGGATGTTGATAGGGGACAGGAGGATGTTGATAGGGACAGGGGGATGTTGATAGGGACAGGAGGATGTTGATAGGGGACAGGAGGATGTTGATAGGGGACAGGGGGATGTTGGATAGGGACAGGAGGATGTTGATAGGGACAGGGGGATGTTGATAGGGGACAGGAGGATGTTGATAGGGACAGGAGGATGTTGATAGGGGACAGGGGATGTTGATAGGGACAGGGGGATGTTGATAGGGGACAGGGGATGTTGATAGGGACAGGAGGATGTTGATAGGGGACAGGGGATGTTGATAGGGACAGGGGGATGTTGATAGGGACAGGGGGATGTTGATAGGGGACAGGAGGATGTTGATAGGGACAGGAGGATGATAGGGACAGGGGGATGTTGATAGGGATAGGAGGATGTTGATAGGGACAGGGGATGTTGATAGGGACAGGGGATGTTGATAGGGGACAGGGGGATGTTGATAGGGACAGGAGGATGTTGATAGGGGACAGGGGATGTTGATAGGATGGTGAGGATGTTGATAGGGACAGGGGGATGTTGATAGGGACAGGATGGATGATTGATAGGGACAGGGGATGTTGATAGGGGACAGGGATGTTGATAGGGACAGGAGGATGTTGATAGGGACAGGGATGTTGATAGGGACAGGAGGATGTTGATAGGGACAGGGATGTTGATAGGGACAGGGGGATGTTGAGGACAGGAGGATGGACAGGACAGGGGGATGCTGATAGGGACAGGAGGATGTTGATAGGGACAGGGGGATGCTGATAGGGACAGGGGGATGTTGATAGGGACAGGAGGATGTTGATAGGGACAGGACAGGGACAGGAGGATGTTGATAGGGACAGGGGGATGTTGACAGGGGACAGGGGATGTTGATAGGGACAGGAGGACTGATAGGACAGGGGAGGATGTTGATAGGACAGGAGGATGTTGATAGGGACAGGGGATGCTGATAGGGACAGGGGATGTTGATAGGACAGGGGATGTTGATAGGGGACAGGGGATGTTGATAGGGACAGGAGGATGTTGATAGGGACAGGGGATGTTGATAGGGACAGGGGGATGTTGATAGGGACAGGAGGATGTTGATAGGACAGGGATGTTGATAGGGACAGGGGGATGTTGATAGGGACAGGGGGATGTTGATAGGGACAGGGGGATGATTGATAGGGATAGGAGGGATGTTGATAGGGACAGGGGATGTTGATAGGGACAGGATGTTGATAGGGACAGGGGGATGTTGATAGGGACAGGAGGATGTTGATAGGGACAGGGGATGTTGATAGGGACAGGGACAGGACAGGGGGATGTTGATAGGGGACAGGGGGATGTTGATAGGGACAGGAGGATGTTGATAGGGACAGGGGGATGTTGATAGGGACAGGGGGATGTTGATAGGGACAGGAGGATGTTGATAGGGACAGGGGGATGTTGATAGGGGACAGGGGGATGTTGATAGGGACAGGGGGATGTTGATAGGGACAGGAGGATGTTGAGGGGACAGGGGGATGTTGATAGGGACAGGAGGATGTTGATAGGGGACAAGGGGATGTTGATCTGGGTCTGCAGCCCAGGATGCTCCTAAGCAACAAGGAGGACCTGGGGGCTGGAATTGACTTTGGGAGGTCCATGTCCTGAGGCAGGAGGATCTGTGCTGCTCCCAGCCCTCCCAGTGCCCCACAGCCACCAAGCATCATCCCTGTTGGCGCTTCATACTCTTCCTCCCGTGGGACCATGCCTGCCACTGGTGTCTCCTCGTGGGCTTGTGTTACAGAGCAAAGCTGGAGGTGGGGAGACTCAGGTGGGGTGTGAGGAAGAAGTTGTTGCCCAGGAGGGAGGTGAGAGCCTGGCACAGGCTGCCCAGGAGCTGGTGGCAGCCTCCTGCCTGGAGGTGTTTGCAGCCAGGCTGGAGGTGGCTGTGAGCAACCTGCTGAGGGGTGAGGGGTCCCTGCCCAGGGCAGGGGGCTGGAGCTGGCTGAGCCTTGAGCTCCCTTCCAACCCATCCCATTTTGTGTTTCTATGATCCTCTGCAGCATTAGCCCTGGCCCCATGATTGAGCTCCAGAGCAGCTGCTTGACTCTGCAGCCAGCCAGCCGCAGAGCTCCTTCCCCTCCGTGCAGAGCTCACTCTGCACCCTCAGGACGGCTCCTCCATGGCCATGCTGCTGGTGGTTTCAGCTCTGGCAGCCCAAGCAGGCAGAGCCAATGCATTTGTCAGCCCTGCAGTGCCTCTCCTCCAACAACTGCCTGTGGTGGTGATGCTGAAGCCAACCTGCTGTGGGCTTTCCAGCAGGCTCTGCTCCAAGCCCTGTGAGAAAGCAAAGAGCTCAGCCCGTGGCACCCAGACCAGGCTGCTGCTGGGCTCACCGCTGCCAGCGACACCTGGGGTGGGGAGGGGGCTTTGTGGGCATGGAGGGGGGCACTGGAGCACCTCTCCTACGAGGACAGGCTGGGAGAGTTGGGGCTGTTCAGCCTGAGAAGAGAAGGCTCCAGGGAGAGCTCAGAGCAGCCTTGCAGGACCTGAAGGGCAGATAGAGGAAGGCTGGGGAGGGAGTCGAGACAGGACGAGGGGCAGTGGTTTGAAACTGGAGCAGGGCAGAATTAGGTCCTGGATCAGGAAGAGTGTGGCCAGCAGGAGCAGGGAGCTCATCCTGCCCTGTGCTCAGCACTGCTGAGGCCACACCTGGAGTCCTGGCTCCAGCTCTGGGCTCCTCAGGTCAGGAAAGAGGTTGAGCTGCTGGAAGGTGTCCAGAGAAGGGCAACAAAGCTGGGGAGGGGTCTGGAGCACAGCCCTGGGAGGAGAGGCTGAGGGAGCTGGGGGTGCTGAGCCTGCAGAAGAGGAGGCTCAGGGGAGACCTTCTTGCTCTCTGCAACCCCCTGAAGGGAGGTTGGAGCCAGGTGGGGGTTGGGCTCTTCTCCCAGACCCCCAGCACCAGAACAAGAGGACACAGTCTCAAGCTGTGCCAGGGGAGGTTCAGGCTGGAGGGGAGGAAGAAATTCTTCCCATCAAGAGAGATTGGCCCTTGGGCTGTGCTGCCCAGGGGGTGGTGGAGTCCCCATCCCTGGAGGTGTTCAGGAAGAGCCTGGATGAGGCCCTTGGAGCCAGGGTTTGGTTGATCAGATGGTGCTGGGTGAGAGGTTGGATTTGATGATCTCTGAGGTCTTTCCCAACCTGATTAATTCTCTTCTCTTCCTCTTCTCTAACCTTCCCTTCCCTTCCTCTTCTCTAACCTTCCTTCCTTCCTTAACCTTCCCTTTCCTTCCCTTCCCTTCCCCTTCCTTCCCTTCCCTTCCCTTCCTTCCCTTCCCTTCCTTCCCTTCCCCTTCCCTTCCCTTCCTTCCCTTCCCTTCCCTTCCCTTCCCTTCCTTCCCCTTCCTTTCCCTTCTTCCTTCCTTCCTTCCTTCCCTTCCTTCCTTCCCTTCCTTCCCTTCCCTTCCCAAACCTTCCCTTCCCAAACCTTCCCTTCCCTTCCCAAACCTTCCCAAACCTTCCCTTCCCTTCCCAAACCTTCCCTTCCCTTCAAACCTTCCCTTCCTCCCAAACCTCCCAAACCTTCCCTTCCCTTCCCAAACCTTCCCTTCCTTCCCTTCCCTGCTGGAGCCCCCCCTGCTGGGGGGTGGGGTGGCCAAGATTACCTTGGGGGTCCCTCCCCAGGCAGCCTGTGGTGCTGTGAGGAGACACAGAGGCAGGAGGGGGTCCGGGAGCTGACTCAGCTCCTTGGGGTCTTTATTAGAACCGGAGGGGGGTGGAGGCATGCGGACGGACGGACGGACGGACGGGACGGACAGGGGAGTCGTATTGCCTTGGTCACAGAGATATGGAACAGCAGTAGACAGACACTGACCCCTCCGGGCCAGCCAGCTTCACCCCACCTCCTCCCCTCCTGCTTCCCAACCCCAGCTGTGCCCCCCCAGCTCCCCTCCCCCCGCCCCCCCCGGGCCCCTCAGGGCCTGCCCCCGGGGTCAGCACCCACGGGACGGGAGCTGACGGTGCGCTGAGCCACTCCTGGCACCTCGGATGGAGCCTCCAGAGCCCCACAGCAGGGTCCCCAGTGCCTGTTTGCTGCTGGAGGGGCTCAGAGCAGAGCTGGAGCCGGGGGTGATGTCTCGGTGGGCAGCCGGCGAGTCTCCGGGGGGGAGGGGGGAGGGGGAGGTGCACCCCGAAGCGTGGGAGAGGGCAGGAGGACGGCCCAGGGGGTGCTGGGGAGCTGGGCAGCATCTACATGGCAGGGCTGGCAGCAGGCAGGGGAGTGGAGCCCCCCCTCCCCTCCCGGCCCTGCTGCCCCGGGGCACCTCTGGGGGCGGGGGTGGGCAGAGCTGGCTGCCAGCCTCCCCCTGATCGTGCAGCTGGCAGCTGGAGCTGCTGTGGTGGCAAGCAAAGCTCCTTGGGGAGGGCATCCGGGGGGGGCATGCATGTCCCAGCCCTGGGAAAGGTTCTTTCTGCTTGGGGAGGGCATCCTCGAGGGAATGCATGCCCCAGCCTGGGGGGGGAGCATCCCTCTGCTGTGGGGAGAGCACTCCTGGCCTTTGGAGAGACCAGCCCAGGGGGGAGTCCATGTCCCAGCCTTAGGGAGAGCATCCCTGGGCTTTGAGGAGAAGAAGGCAGGGAACAGCCTTGGAACAAGGATCCCTCTCCTTTGGGAAGTGCCCTGGGGGATGCAGCTTTTGACCTCGGGGAGAGCAAGCCTGGGCTTTGGGGAGAGCATCCCTGTGGGAATGCAGGTGCCAGCCTTGGGGAGAGCATCCCTTGGCCCTGGGGGAGAGCATCCCTTGGCCCTGGGGAGAGCATCCCTTGGCCCTGGGGAGAGCATCCCTTGGCCCTGGGGAGAGCATCCCTGTGGGAATGCAGGTGCCAGCCTTGGGGAGAGCATCCCTTGGCCCTGGGGAGAGCATCCCTGTGGGAATACAGGTGCCAGCCTGGGAGAGCATCCCTTGGCCCTGGGGAGAGCATCCCTGTGGGAATGCAGGTGCCAGCCTTGGGGAGAGCATCCCTTGGCCCTGGGGAGAGCATCCTGTGGGAATGCAGGTGCCAGCCTTGGGGAGAGCATCCCTTGGCCCTGGGGAGAGCATCCCTGTGGGAATGCAGGTGCCAGCCTTGGGGAGAGCATCCCTTGGCCCTGGGGAGAGCATCCCTGTGGGAATGCAGGTGCCAGCCTTGGGGAGAGCATCCCTTGGCCCTGGGGAGAGCATCCCTGTGGGAATGCAGGTGCCAGCCTTGGGAGAGCATCCCTTGGCCCTGGGGAGAGCATCCCTGTGGGAATGCAGGTGCCAGCCTTGGGGAGAGCATCCCTTGGCCCTGGGGAGAGCATCCCTCAGCCTCAGGGACAGCACCCTCCACCGTAGGGAGAGCATCCCTTGGGGCACACAGCCTCATCCATCACATGAACCTTGGAGAAGGCATCCCTCAGAGTGAGCATCCTTCAGGGACGGCAGCCCCCAGGGACAGCAGCCCCCAGGAACAGCAGCCCCCAGGGACAGCCTCCCTCAGGGACAGCAGCCCCCAGGGACAGCCTCCCTCAGGGACAGCAGCCCCCAGGGACAGCCTCCCTCGCCGGGGCACTGTCTGCATCCAGCCAGGGCTCAGGAGAAGGTGACCACCTCACCCTGGGGGTAACTGGAAGAGAGGACATCTTGGCAGGTATCTGCAACTGAAGACACAAGGGTTAATTAACCACAGCGTTAGACACACGGCTGCCCGTGGAGGAAGAGGAGGGAGGAGAGGGAGACTGAGCTCTGCAGCTCCCCGAGAGGAGGCTGCAGCCAGGTGGGGGTTGGTCTCCTCTCCCAAGGAACAAGCGATAGGAGAAGAGGAAACGGCCTCGAGTTGCCGCAGGGGAGGTTTAGGTTGGACAGCAGCAGAGATTTCTTCCCTGCAAGGGTTCCCAAGCACCGGCCCGGGCTGCCCAGGGAGGTGGCTGAAGGCCCATCCCCGGAGGGGTTTCAAAGCTGCAGAGGTGTGCCGCTGAGGGCCAGGCTTCAGCCCCAGCCTTGGCAGAGCTGGAGAGTGGATGGAGTGGATGAGCTGAAAGGTCTGTTCCGGCCTCTGTGATTCCAGGGACCCCCAAGCTTTGCAGGGTGAGGCCAGCTGAGGAACCACCAAGTGAAACAGCCTGCTCCAGAGGGGGAAATGCTGCTGCCAGGGGGGGAAATGCAGCTGCTAGAGGGGGAAATAAAGGTAGAGGGGGAAATGCAGCTGCCAGAGGGGGAAATAAAGGTAGAGGGGGAAATGCTGCTGCCAGGGGGAAATGCAGCTGCTAGAGGGGAGAAATAAAGGTACAGGGGGAGTGCAACTGGAGGGGGAAATGCTGCTGCTAGAGGGGGAAATAAAGCTAGAGGGGGAAAATAAAGCTAGAGGGGGAAAATAAAGCTAGAGGGGGGAAAATGCAGCTGCTAGAGGGGGAAATAAAGGTAGAGGGGGAAAATAAAGGGGGAAATGCAGCTGCTAGAGGGGGAAATAAAGGTAGAGGGGGAAAATGCTGCTGCCAGAGGGGGAAATAAAGGTAGAGGGGGAAAATGCTGCTGCCAGAGGGGGAAATAAAGGTAGAGGGGGAAAATAAAGCTAGAGGGGGAAAATAAAGCTAGAGGGGGAAAATAAAGCTAGAGGGGGAAATGCAGCTGCTAGAGGGGGGAAATAAAGGTAGAGGGGGAAATGCAGCTGCTAGAGGGGGAAATAAAGGTAGAGGGGGAAATGCAGCTGCTAGAGGGGGACAATGCTGCTGCCAGAGGGGGGAAATAAAGGTACAGGGGGGAGTGCAACTGGAGGGGAAATGCTGCTGCTAGAGGGGGAAATGCTGCTGCCAGAGGGGGAAATGCTGCTGCTAGAGGGGGAAATGCTGCTGCCAGAGGGGGAAATGCTGCTGCCAGAGGGGGGAAATAAAGCTAGAGGGGGAAATGCTGCTGCTAGAGGGGGAAATAAAGCTAGAGGGGGAAATGCTGCTGCTAGAGGGGGAAATGCTGCTGCTAGAGGGGGAAATGCTGCTGCTAGAGGGGGAAATGCTGCTGCTAGAGGGGGAAATGCTGCTGCCAGAGGGGGAAATGCTGCTGCCAGGGGGAAATGCTGCTGCCAGAGGGGGGAAATGCTGCTGCCAGAGGAGGGAAATAAAGCTAGAGGGGGAAATGCTGCTGCCAGAGGGGGAAATAAAGCTAGAGGGGGAAATGCTGCTGCTAGAGGGGGAAATGCTGCTGCCAGAGGGGGAAATAAAGCTAGAGGGGGAAATGCTGCTGCCAGAGGGGGGAAATGCTGCTGCCAGAGGGGGAAATGCTGCTGCTAGAGGGGGAAATGCTGCTGCCAGAGGGGGAAATGCTGCTGCCAGAGGGGGAAATGCTGCTGCCAGAGGGGGGAAATAAAGCTAGAGGGGGAGTACAATTGGAGGAGGGAAATGCTGCTGCCAGTCCTTCAGCAAAGCAGGACAATGAAGTGGGTTTAAAAGCTCTGGGAGGAGAGCCAGAGCTGGGGACCTGGGCAAAGGTTCACCAGGAGAAAGCTGCCCTGGAGCTGAGGCCGTTGGGAGGATCCCAGCGAAGGACCCCAAAGGGCTTGGAGGGGAGCTCAGGAGCTGATCCAGACCAAGCCCTCAGGCAAAGCAGGAGCACCCAGAGCAGACCCCCCAGGAGTGCAGCCCCCTCCTCCCAGAAAGCTGCTCTTGGCCCAAACTTCCCAAGGCAGATGTCCCCAAGCCAAGCCTGCTGCATTCATAGCCTGCAGTGCTTTTTGCCTCCCTCTCTCTCTCTCCTCTCCCTCTCGTTATCATTGAATTAATTACCATTGATTGGAGCTCTGAGTCACACCATTTGCCAGGTCAGGCAGTGCCTGATCATCCCCCCCCCCATGAGGCACAGAGCTGCCCTCTTCCATCCAGGGATTCTGGCTGCAGCTCCTGACCTGACCAGCTCCTGAGCTGGCTTCCACCTCCCCCACGGCAGCAGTTTGGGGTCCAGCTTTGCCCATGGACATTGGAGCTCCTCATCCCTGATTCCATGATCCTGGGTGAGCAGTGCCCTGCTCGGGAGGCTTTCCAGAGCCCCACAGCCCAGAGAACCCCTCAGGATTAGAGTCCCTTAGGCTTCGAGTCCCCTGGGCTTAAAGTCCCCTGGGCTTCAAGCCCCCTGGGCTTCGAGTCCCTTGGGCTTCGAGTCCCTTGGGCTTCGAGTCCCCTGGGCTTCGAGTCCCCTGGGCTTCGAGTCCCCTGGGCTTCGAGTCCCTTGGGCTTCGAGTCCCCTGGGCTTCGAGTCCCCTGGGCTTCGAGTCCCCTGGGCCCCGAGTCCCTTGGGCTTCGAGTCCCCTGGGCTTCGAGTCCCCTGGGCTTCGAGTCCCTTGGGCTTCGAGTCCCCTGGGCTTCCAGACCCCTGGGCTTCGAGTCCCCTGGGCTTCGAGCCCCTTGGGCTTCGAGCCCCCTGGGCTTCCAGACCCCTGGGCTTCCAGACCCCTGGGCTTCCAGACCCTTGGGCTTCGAGTCCCCTGGGCTTCCAGACCCCTGGGCTTCCAGACCCCTGGGCTTCCAGACCCCTGGGCTTCCAGACCCCTGGGCTTAGAGTCCCCTGGGCTTCCAGACCCCTGGGCTTAGAGTCCCCTGGGCTTCCAGACCCCTGGGCTTCCAGACCCCTGGGCTTCGAGCCCCTTGGGCTTCGAGTCCCCTGGGCTTCCAGACCCTGGGCTTCCAGACCCCTGGGCTTCCAGACCCCTGGGCTTCCAGACCCTGGGCTTAGAGTCCCCTGGGCTTCCAGACCCCTGGGCTTAGAGTCCCCTGGGCTTCCAGACCCCTGGGCTTCCAGACCCCTGGGCTTCGAGCCCCTTGGGCTTCGAGCCCCCTGGGCTTCCAGACCCCTGGGCTTCCAGACCCCTGGGCTTCCAGACCCTTGGGCTTCGAGTCCCCTGGGCTTCCAGACCCCTGGGCTTCCAGACCCCTGGGCTTCCAGACCCTTGGGCTTCGAGTCCCCTGGGCTTCGAGTCCCTTGGGCTTCGAGTCCCTTGGGCTTCGAGTCCCCTGGGCTTCGAGTCCTGGGCTTCCAGACCCCTGGGCTTCCAGACCCCTGGGCTTCGAGTCCCCTGGGCTTCGAGTCCCCTGGGCTTCGAGTCCCCTGGGCTTCGAGTCCCCTGGGCTTCGAGTCCCTTGGGCTTGAGTCCCCTGGGCTTCAGACCCCTGGGCTTCCAGACCCCTGGGCTTCCAGACCCTTGGGCTTCGAGTCCCCTGGGCTTCGAGTCCCTTGGGCTTCGAGTCCCTTGGGCTTCGAGTCCCCTGGGCTTCGAGTCCCCTGGGCTTCCAGACCCCTGGGCTTCCAGACCCCTGGGCTTCGAGAGTCCCCTGGGCGAGTCCCCTCGAGTCCCCTGGGCTTCGAGTCCCTTGGGCTTTGAGTCCCCTGGGCTTCCAGACCCCTGGGCTTCGAGCCCCTTGGGCTTCAAGACCCCTGGGCTTGAGCCCCCTGAGCTTCGAGCCCCCTGAGCTTCAAGCCCCCTGGGCTTCGAGCCCCTTGGGCTTCAAGACCCCTGGGCTTCGAGCCCCCTGGGCTTCAAGTCCCCTGGGCTTCAAGTCCCCTGGTTTTACAGTCCCCAGGGCTTGCAGGAGAGGTCTCCACCTCCTGCCTGCAACCACGAACCTCTTCAGGAGACCCAGCAGCAACCCACAGCAGCAGTTTGGGGTCCAGCTCTGCCCATGCACAAAGCAGGGGCTGGCAGAGCTCCTGGCTGCTGCTTCAATCACTCTGCTGGAGGCTTCTGCCTCCGGGAGACAAAGCACAGCTCCAAAAGTGCCTTCTTGCCACCAACATGAAGATCTCATCCCCCATCCAGAGAGGCTGTGGAGGCTCCAAGCCTGGAGGGGTTCAAGGCCAGGCTGGATGAGGCCCTGAGCAAGCTGGGCTGGTGGGAGGTGTTCCTGCCCATGGCAGGGGTTGGAACTGGATGAGCTTTAAGGTCCCTTCCAACCCAACCCATTTTAGGATCATTTGGACACAATTCTGCTCACAGCCTCAAAGCTTTTCACCACAGATGTGATGCTCTTTAGATGCCCTTTGACGTCCCTTCCAACCCAACCCATCCTGTGCCTGTGAGGGGACAGGCTGGGGAGAGCATCTCTGGGCTGTGCCTGTGGACATTGTAGCTCCTCATCCCTGATTCCATGATCCTGGGTGAGCAGTGCCCTGCTCGGGAGGCTTTCCAGAGCCCCACAGCCCAGGGAACCCCTCGGGATTAGAATCCCCTGGGATTAGAGTCCCCTCGGGATTAGAGTCCCCTCGGGATTAGAGTCCTGCTGTGGGCTGAAGGGCAATGCCTGCCCATCTCAAGGCACCACATGAAGACAGGGAGGCTCTGAGGAGGACAGAGCCAAAGGCAGCAGCCACCTGCACCTCCTGAGCTGCGAGGAGCAGAGCTGCTGCCCTGGGGAGCTGCACAGCCGCAGAGCCACCTCCTGCCTCGAGCATCCTCCCTCCCCACCTGGCAGTGAGCTGCTGCTGAGCCTGGAGCCAGCACAGTGCTGCCAGCAGGCTGCTGCCCCCTGCCCTCCCCAAAGCCAAAGGATGCTTTGGAGGCATTGGAACAAGCTGCCCAGGGAGGTGGTGGAGACTCCATCCCCTGAGGTGGCTGCTGGGGAGCTCATGGAGATGTTCCTGACTCTGGTTCCAGGTTGCAGCTCTCAGAGGTCTTCCCCAACCTGCAGCTCTCAGAGGTCATTCCCAACCTTCCTGATCCTGGTTCCAGGTTGCACTGGGAGCTCTCAGAGGTCTTCTCCAACCTTCAGGTCTCAGAGGTCTTTCCCAACCTTCCTGATCCTGGTTCCAGGTTGCACCGGGAGCTCTCAGAGGTCTTCCCCAACCTGCAGCTCTCAGAGGTCTTCCCCAACCTTCCTGATCCTGGTTCCAGGTTGCACTGGGAGCTCTCAGAGGTCTTCTCCAACCTTCAGGTCTCAGAGGTCTTTCCCAACCTTCCT
>JAWKAJ010000194.1:0-27094 GCA_033816785.1 Picus viridis
AATCCGGCACTTGGATGTGTTAAATCTCATGCCATTGGACTCTGCCCATCTGTCCAGCCTGTCGAGGTCCCTCTGCAAAGCCTCTCTGCCCTCCAGCAAATCAACTGCTGCCCCCAGCTTGGTGTCATCTGCAAATTTACTGATGATGGACTCAATGCCCTCATCCAGATCATCAATAAAGATGTTGAAGAGCATGGGGCCCAGTACTGATCCCTGGGGCACACCACTAGTGACAGGCCGCCAGCTGGATGTGGTGCCATTCACCATTACTCTCTGGGCTCGGCCCTCCAGCCAGTTCCTAACCCAACGCAGTGTGCTCCTGTCCAAGCCACGGGCTGCCAGCTTGGCCAGGAGTTTGCTGTGGGGAACGGTGTCAAAGGCCTTGCTGAGGTCCAGGTAGACCACATCCACAGGCCTCCCCACATCCACCAGGCGGGTCACCTGATCATAGAAGGAGATCAGGTTGGTCAGGCAGGACCTGCCCCTCCTAAATCCATGCTGGCTAGGCCTGAGCCCCTGGTCATCCTGTAAGTGCTGTGTGATCGCACTCGAGATGAGCCGTTCCATAATCTTGCCTGGCACTGAGGTCAGGCTGACAGGCCTATAATTCCCTGGCTCATCCAACCGGCCCTTCTTGTGGATGGGCACCACGTTAGCCAGCTTCCAGTCTTCTGGGACCTCTCCAGTGAGCCAGGACTGCTGAAAAATGATGGAAAGTGGCTTGGACAGCTCATCTGTCAGCAATCTCAGCACCCTAGGATGGATCCCATCCGGTCCCATGGCCTTGTGGGGGTCCAAGCGGCTCAGTAGATCTCTAACTTCCTCTTGGAGCAGTGGGAAACTATGCAGCTCTCTGGCTCCTTCTGCCATCAATCATCAGTAAATTTGCAGATGACACCAAGCTGGGGGCAGGAGTTGATCTGCTGGAGGGCAGAGAGGCTTGGCAGAGAGACCTCGACAGGCTGGACAGATGGGCAGAGTCCAATGGCATGAGATTTAACAAGTCCAAGTGCCGGGTTCTGCACATTGGCCATAACAACCCCAGGCAGTGCTACAGGCTGGGGTCAGAGTGGCTGGAGAGCGGCCAGGCAGAGAGGGACCTGGGGGTGCTGGTTGATGGGAGGCTGAACATGAGCCAGCAGTGTGCCCAGGCAGCCAAGAGGGCCAACTGCATCCTGGCCTGCATTAGGAATAGTATGGCCAGCAGGAGCAGGGAGGTCATTGTGCCCCTGTACTCTGCTTTGGTTAGGCTGCACCTTGAGTCCTGTGTCCAGTTCTGGGCCCCTCAGTTTAAGAAGGACATTGAGACACTTGAACGTGTCCAGAGAAGGGCAACAAGGCTGGTGAGAGGCCTTGAGCACAAGCCCTATGAGGAGAGGCTGAGGGAGCTGGGGTTTTTAGCCTGGAGAAGAGGAGGCTCAGGGGCGACCTCATTGCTCTCTACAACTACCTGAAGGGTGGTTGTAGCCAGGAAGGGGTTGGCCTCTTCTCCCTAGCAACCAGCACCAGAACAAGAGGACACAGTCTCAAGCTGCACCAGGGGAAGTTTAGGCTCGAGGTGAGGAGAAAGTTCTTCACCGAGAGAGTGATTCGTCATTGGAATGGGCTGCCCGGGAGGTGGTTGAGTCTCCATCCCTGGAGGCGTTCAGGAGGGGACTGGATGTGGCACTTGGTGCCATGGTCTAGTTGTGAGGTTGTGGTTACAGGTTGGACTCGATGATCTTCAAGGTCTCTTCCAACCTTGGTATTCTATTCTATTCTATTCTATTCTATTCTATTCTATTCTATTCTATTCTATTCTATTCTATTCTATTCTATTCTATTCTATCCCATCCTGTTCTATTCTATTCTATTCTATTCTATTCTATTCTATTCTATTCTATTCTATTCTATTCTATTCTAATGTACCACTTCACTGCTAAAACAATGTTAATTCCTTCAGATAAATGTAATTAATATTGCACCCTGTTTTTTCCCTCCACATTACCTGTATATATTAGTGTTCACATGCACATACAATTTTATCTCAGTAGATTTTTTGTTTTATTCTGTGGCTTCCCCTTAAAAAACACACATAATGTTATTGCTTCTTTACTGTCTTGGAATTGTGCTACTCCTGAACCATTACTGTGCTTCAAGAGGTATGCAAAGAAAAGAGAAAGTTTTCCTCTGGTCTAAAGACATCACAACTCACTTACTTCTACAAAACCAAAACCAAACAACAACAACAAAAAAACCCCACAAACAAACAAATGACGAAAAAACCTCAACCAACCCATAACTTTTTCCCATTCTAGAATTTGGTTGGTTGCTTCTTGTGTATCTCGTATTCATTGTAATTCTGTGGCAGAATTTCATCTGACTGGCAAATTATAAGAACTAGAAAGCTATTCATGGCTCCCTTCAGAAAAATACAGTTGTTGTAGTGATGTCTTATCCAGTGCCATCGTGTGCTCCAAAACCTGTCATCTCAGCTGTGGCTCTTAACAAGCAGGATATTTCTGCATACTATAAATTCTGCCTGAGGTATTCCAGAAGAACACCAGCTGCTGCATAGTAGCTTCTATTGAATTGCACTGTACTGGTCCTTCACCAGTTAAGCGTGAAGCACAAGTAACTGTCACACACAAACATTACAGATTCTATTGTCTTGTAAAATATGGTACTTTGTCTGGACACTAGACACTAGAGAGGCCTGAGAGCTTGAGGATCACCTCCAGGCTGCCGTAAACTCTGGGCTGCACACGGACACATCTGTCTGCGCTGCCTAGGGCGGTTTTTCCCTTCGGAGAGCTCCAAATGTTTCCATATGGATGCAGCCCCTCCTGCCCAGCCACGCGAACGGAGCTGGGCGTAGGCAGGCAGGAGCGCGGATCGGCAGGGTGCAGCTGGGCTGCGACACTGGAGGGAGCAGCGAGAGAGCGGGGAGAGGGCGGAGCTGGGGGTGTGGCGGGAGAGGAAGGTGTGGGCAGGGCCGGGGAATTGGGCGTGGGAAGGCAGGTAGGCGTGACCGCGGTGGGCAGGATTGGAGGCAGGTGACAGGTGCCCAGCAGAGCGAGATCATGAAGTGTTCAGGGTTCAAAGGGGCTTCTGAAGGTCATCTAGTAGAGCTCATTTCTGAAAACCTCTGTGCAGTGAAACAGGCTGCACAAAGGCTCCTCGGGCTGAGTCTCTCCTTCCCTTAACTGAACTCAGGGAGAACTCAGGAGCAGCAGCCATTAAGAAAGTGCTTCTCATTATTTGGGACAGTTATAAATTAGTAATGAGATATCAGCCCCACAGTCTGTAGGAGAGATTGTTTGAGCAAAGAAATGCAAGGCTAAGCTAAAGAAATGGGAAAAGTGGCTGGAGGCTTAAAGAAGAAACAATATAAAAAGAGTGGTGGAGTGTTCATCTCTGGAGACATTCAAAACATGCCAGGACATGTTCCTGTGGGACCTTTTCTAGGTGAACCTGCCTTGGCTGGGGGTTGGCCTCGATGATCTCCAGAGGCCCCTTCAAATCCTCATCATTCTATGATTACACTCCGTGATTCCCCTGTAATGAGCTGGAACATCTTCAACTAGATCAGGTTGCTCAGAGCCCCACTCAACGTGACCTTGAATATTTCTAGGCATGGGGCATCCACCACTTCTCTGGGCAATATGCTCCAGTGTTTCACCACAGAATCACAGAAACATTCAGTTTGGAAAAGACCCTCAGGATCATCAAGTCCTTCAAGACCCTACTCTACAAGGTTCACCCCTAAACCATAACCCAAGCACCACATCCAAACAATATTTAAACACAGCCAGGGATGGCAACTCAATCACCTCCCTGGGCAGTCTATTCCTGACTACTCTTTGAATGAAAATTTTCCCCCTAATATCCAGTCTAAACCTACCCAATCACAGCTTGAGGCCATTGCCCTTTGTTTTCTCACTAATTACCTGTGAGAAGAGACCAGAACCAGTCTCTCCACAATGTCATTTCAGGTACTTGTAGAAAGCAATGAGGTACCCTCTCAGCCTCCTCTTTTCCAAACTAAACAGCCCCAGCTCCTTCAGTCACTCTTCATAAGATTTATTCTCCAGGACCTTCACCAGCTTCATTACCCTCCTCTGCACTCACTCCAGCACCTCCACATCTCTCCTGTATTGAGTTGCCCCAAACTGGATGCAATACTTGAGGTGTGGCCTCACCAGAGCTGAGTACAAGGGGATAATCACCTCCTTACCCCTGCTGGACACAACATTTTTGATAAAGGCCAGGATGCCATTGGCTCTCTTGTCCACCTGAGCACACCGCTTGCTCATATTCAGTCGCTTGTTGATTAGAACCCCCAGGTCCCTTTCTGCCAGGCAGCTTTCCAGTTGCATTTCCCAAGTCTATAGCATTGCGTGGGGCTGTTCTGACCCAGGTGCAGGACCTGGCATTTGGGCTTCTTGAAGTTCATTCCATTAATGTTGGCTCATTAATTCAATCTATCCAAGTCCCTCTCTAGACCCTCCCTACTTTCATGCAGATCAACACTCCCAGCCTAACTTGGTGTCATCTGCAAACTTACTGATGACACACTCTATATATTCATCAAGGTCATTAATAAAGATGTTGAACAGAAGTGGTCCCCACACTGAGCCCTGTGGAATGCCACTTGTGACCAGCCACCACCCTTATTGTAGACAATTTATTCTGTATATCTAGTCTAAATCTGCCCTAAAGCATTCCTGCAAAAATGGTGTTCATTTTTGTGATTAAGTAAGTATTATGTGAGAAATATTTACTTACCTGGGAGCTGCTGGCAAGAAGAAAAATCCCAGTTTATGCAGTTGCAGGAATCTGGAGAATGAAAAGAAATTATTTAACAGGACAGCTGTAAAAGAAATGCTATTGTCTTTAGACAATATTTGCTGCTGCTTTTTCTACCCACAGAACTTAATTTCATCATGGTTTTGATCATACAGCCTTGCCCTTTAGTAATGGTATGAATTTTTACTGTTTATAAATAGTAATAATTATGGCAGCAAATTAAAACTCACCTGCTGCAAATAAAATGACAGCTGTGAGCAGAGAGGTCGCCATCTTCTCTGTAAGGAAGCATAGTGATTACCATCAGCATTGCACTGTCTTCAGTCTATTTTTCACATTTCCTCTTCAAATTTCTTATTCATTCCACTACCTGTGCTGTTACTGGCTGAACACAAGTAGTAGGTGTATTAATGACAGTATGAGGGATGCTGGAGCTTGAAGTTATTAACTATACTTAAGAAAACCTAATAACCTTTCTGAGAAACAGAAACTTTCCAGTTCAGTGCTTGTAAGAAGTCATAGTGACATTCTTAGCAGTGTCTACAGCAATGCAAATTGAACTGAACTTATATAGATACTTCAAACTCCATTGAAAATTTTAGCCTTTCTGTGTGAATAAGAGATATTGATTGCAATAAAAGCTGCATCAAAGTGTTTAACTTACTCTGGTATGAATGCTTGAGTACTGTAGAAATAACAGCAGGAAAGAAGACTGCCTGTCTTCACTTTCTGACTTCTTCCCCATTCAATATAATTTCACCCCATCAAAAATGCTGTATCTACAATGTTGGTACTAACACTGGGAGCCCTAATATAGGCAAAAATCAAGTCTAACTGTAAGCTTCACATCTGTTAAGTTTTATCACAGAACATTTACAATAATGCTGGCCACAGAAGCTAAAGCAGTAAAGGGAAATTTTCAGAAAATTTCCCTTTGGGGCTTAGATAGCTGCAAACAGAAATTCAACTCAGACCCAGCTGGTGACAGAAAAACTAGAAACTTATCTTGATAAGTTAATCATGATAACTTTCAGGTTGAGTATGCATAGCAAAGAAAAATAATACCTGTTTAAAATTAATCACTTTCATAAAGAGAAAGAGATATGGGCATGCATTGGACCTTGGTCTGTAGTAGGAGTGGGTGACTAATGCACCAACTACAGCTTATCAGATTTTGTGAGGGGCATAATCATGAAGTGTAAGTGAATAAGATGTTCAGCTGAGTGTATACAGGGGGGTTCCTAATGATGAATTAATTTGGCTTTGGGACTAAGCTCTGAAATGCTGAAGGGCAATGTAGAGAACATATGCATGTGAGTTCAAAACCCCTGTAGTCTGACTGACCTAAAAATCAGCCTTGACAATATTTTCCACAAATAATAGCCAAGAGCATAGTTTTAGTTTATGAGTAAGGAAAAACTAACAAAGAGAAAATGCAAGTCATATGTGAGAGAGAATTCAACAGTAGGGTTAAAGAGTTAAATCACAGTATCACAGTATTACCAAGGTTGGAAGAGACCTCGAAGATCATCGAGTCCAACCTGTAACCACAAACCTCACAACTAGACCATGGCACCAAGTGCCACATCCAGTCCCCCTCTTGAACGCCTCCAGGGATGGCGACTCAACCACCTCCCCAGGCAGCCCATTCCAATGACGAATCACTCACTCGGTGAAGAACTTTCTCCTCACCTCGAGCCTAAACTTCCCCTGTTGCAGCTTGAGACTGTGTCCCCTTGTTCTGGTGCTGGTTGCTAGGGAGAAGAGGCCAACCCCTTCCTGGCTACAACCACCTTTCAGGTAGTTGTAGAGAGCAATGAGGTCGCCCCTGAGCCTCCTCTTCTCCAGGCCAAACAACCCCAGCTCCCTCAGCCTCTCCTCATAGGGCTTGTGCTCAAGGCCTCTCACCAGCCTTGTTGCCCTTCTCTGGACACGTTCAAGTGTCTCAATGTCCTTCTTAAACTGAGGGGCCCAGAACTGGACACAGGACTCAAGGTGCGGCCTAACCAAAGCAGAGTACAGGGGCACAATGACCTCCCTGCTCCTGCTGGCCACACTATTCCTAATGCAGGCCAGGATGCCATTGGCCTTCTTGGCCACCTGGGCACACTGCTGGCTCATGTTCAGGCGGCTGTCGATCAGCACCCCCAGGTCCCTCTCTGTTTGGCAGCTCTCCAGCCACTCCGACCTCAGCCTGTAGCTCTGCATGGGGTTGTTGTGGCCAAAGTGCAGCACCTGGCACTTGGACTTGTTGAATGCCATCCCATTGGACTCCGCCCATCTGTCCAGCCGATCGAGGTCCCTCTGCAGAGCCCTTCTGTCCTCTAACTGACCAACATCTGCTCCTAACTTGGTGTCATCTGCAAATTTGCTGATGACTGTCTCAATGCCCTCATCCAGATCGTCAATGAAGACATTGGAGAGGATGGGGCCCAGCACTGCTCCCTGGGGAACGCCACTAGTGACTGGCCTCCAGCTGGATGTGGCACCATTCACCACCACTCTCTGGGCTCGGCCCTCCAGCCAGTTACCAACCCAGCGCAGAGTGTTGCTGGCCAAGCCACGAGCTGACAGCTTAGCCAGCAGTTTGCTGTGGGGGACGGTGTCCAAGGCCTTGCTGAAGTCCAGGTAGACCACATCCACAGGCCCCCCCACATCCACCAGGCGGGTCACCTGATCATAGAAGGAGATCAGGTTGGAGAGGCAGGACCTGCCCTTCCTGAATCCATGTTGGCTGGACCTGAGCCCTTGGCCATCCTGCAGGTGCGCAGTTATTGCCGCCAGGATAATCTGCTCCATCATTTTCCCTGGCACTGAGGTCAGGCTGACTGGCCTGGAGTTTCCGGGTTCCTCCATCCGTCCCTTTTTGTGGATGGGGACCACATTGGCCAGTTTCCAGTCATCTGGGACCTCACCGGTCAGCCAGGACTGGAGGAAAATGATGGAGAGCAGCTTGGCCAGCTCACCTGCCAGCTCTCTCAGCACCCTAGGATGGATCCCATCCGGCTCCATGGACTTGTGAGTGTCCAAGTGGCTCAGCAGGTCCCGAACTAATTCCTCATGGATATCCAGGGCATGACACTGCTCCCTGACCCCATCACCCAGATCAGGAGGCCACTCGTCCTGAACTCCTCCTGCCTTGCTGTTAAAAATTGAGGCAAAGACGGTGTTCAGGACCTCAGCCTTCTCCTCGTCTTTAGTCACCGTGCTCCCCTCCAGGTCCAATAGGGAGTGCAGGTTCTTCCTGCCCTTCTTTTTGGCATTAACGTATTTGTAAAAGTGCTTTTTATTGTCCTTCACTGAGGTGGCCAGCCTCAGCTCCAACTGGGCCTTTGCCTCTCTAATTTTTTTCCTACATAATCTAACAACTTCCTTAAACATACCTCGAGAAGCCTTCCCCTCCTTCCAAAGGTGATACAGCCTCTTTTTTTCCCTTAGTTCCTCCAGGAGCTGCTTGCTCATCCAGGCCGGTCGAATTCCCTGCCGGCTCATCTTTCAGCAGATGGGAACCGCCAGTTCCTGTGCCTTCAAGAGCTCCTGTTTAAAATAGGTCCAACCCTCCTGGACCCCTTGGTTCTTGAGGGCCGATACCCAGGGTACTTTCCAAATAAGTTTCCTAAACAGGCTGAAGTTCGCCCTCTGACGTCCAAGGTGAAGGTTCTGTTGGTGCTCCTCCCTATCTCCCTTAAATTGAAAACTTCACCATCTCATGGTCACTGCACCCCAGGCAGCCTCCCACCGTCACGTCTCCCACCAGCCCTTCTCTATTGGAGAACAGCAGGTCAAGCAGAGCCTGACCCCTGGTAGGCTCACTCAACAGCTGCATCAGGAAGTTGTCCTCCATGCACTCCAGGAATCTTCTGGACTGCCTCCTCTCTGCTGAGTTAAGTTCCCAGCAGATATCTGGCAGGTTAAAGTCACCCACAAGGACAACATCTGATGACCTTGAGACAGCCTCCAGTTGCTTATAGAATGTTTCATCTGCCTCCTCATCCTGGTTGGGTGGTCTATAACAGACTCCAACCAGGATATCAGTTTTGTTGGTCTGCCCCCTGATTTTAACCCACAGGCTCTCAATCCCTTCGTTTTCCACCTCAAGTTGTGTGGCAGAGAGTGACTCCCTGATATACAGAGCCACTCCTCCTCCTCTTCTCCCTTGCCTGTCCCTCCTGAAGAGTCTGTAACCCCCCAGTGCAGCACTCTAATCGTGTGTATCATCCCACCATGTTTCTGAGATGGTGACTATATCATAGTCACCCTGGTGGACCAGGACTTCCAGCTCCTCTTGCTTATTGCCCATGCTGCATGCATTGGTGTACATGCACTTCAGCTGGGCTCTCGACTTCTCTATTGACCCTAGTCTGTGCCCCATTCCTTCATCTGCAGAGGGACTGACTTCCTCACCCACCCCCTTCAGGCCTAGTTTAAAACCCTCTTAAAAACTAAGAGTAGCATAGAAGTTAAAACATGGAGAAAACTATGTTAACTGTGTGGTTGGTTTGACGAAATCAAGATAATCACATTTAAAATAACATATCCCAAATGAAAACCATGAAAGTAACTCAGTGCAAGAGAAGGAAACTGGATTCAACATGCATTCTAGAAAAGATCATACTTGAGAGAAGCAAACCCAATAAGGTAAGTCTGTGTTACCTTTCCTGGAGCAATATGTCTCAGTATGAATGTTACTGCTATTTAAACAAAAAAGTCAATTATAACAAGTACAGAAAATATATCACCAATTGAAATAGCAGAGGAGATACAAACCTAAGAACTGAGATTTGTCAGAGGAGTAAGAACTAATTTTCAATTACAGTACAGCAATCCAGTTGTCATAGTAACTTTTTATTGTACATCAAAAGCTGAATTCTCATTTTTAAGGTAAATTTTGCATAGAACCATTTTTCCAAATGTTTAATATTTCAGGTCTTTCACTGCCATGGACTTCTATCATCATTCAGATGAGAATAAATTATGCCATCTTCTATGATATGCTCAACAGTGCAGAATGACTGTAGGATCCTGTCAGCTTTGCTTCATTTGTGACCTAAATGGTTTCTTGGACCTGGGCTTATGCATTATTTTTATCGATATAGTTCTCTCTGAATTCTTTTCCATGACACTTTCTTATTGAAGTTCTGCAGTAAAAGAGACAGCGCACTCTTGATCTTCTCCCCAGAATGCAGTCTTGAAATAAATGATGTTTTCAGGTTAGACTGGATTACATCATGTAAATTAATATGAAACCTACAACATCCTTCTCTGTTCCCTGCCCTAGCTTCATCAGTTAACTGTCATTTAAAAGAAAAAAATAGTCTCTGAAGACAACCAGGCACAGTGAGGAAAATACTGCTCCACAGCTGTGGAGATCAGTCTCTTGCAGTTTTGGACATCACAGGAGCACTGGCAAGAACATGAACATATGAATAGATATTTGCAAGTGAACCTTGTGCCCACAAAACCAGAAGGGGTCTGAAATCTTGTTTACCCAGCATTCTGAATATATCCTAAGACAGTTTGGGTTATGTGGGAGTGGTACTCAGAACATATTGGACAGCTGAAATAGAATATAGACTGTAGAGCTCAGGCATCTGGACAAGAATACTGTGTTTCTATTTGAAGTCTTACTTCCTTGTCTGAAGTGCAAATAGTTGAGGTCTTAATTTTCTCCTTAGCCAATCCATGTATGTTTTTAATAGGATCATTTTTTCTCTGGTGAAAAGTTCAGTTCCAGATGACTGCAACTGATCTGTTTCAGGCACATTGTTAACAAATTCAGTGCTGCAGAAAATTCTAATTCAGTTGTGGCCTATGAGTAGTACATGCTGGAGTCCTGTGTCTCTCCTCTGTGGATGTAAACTAGTGCTACACTTTTTTATAATTTAGTTCTGAAGCAGAGATAACTCTGCTTCAAATAAACAGACTTCCAGGTCTGTAAAAGACCTAACAGATTCTTGCAGAATTGTTTTTTCTGCCAGAAAAATGCACAAGCATCTGAATTCAAAATGCAGTTCTCATGTGGTCTTTGGGGAAAAAAAAAATCCCACTGAGCCCTCAGCCACACCCTGTGGGGCGAATTTGCTGTGACAGGGAACATCTCCATCACCTAACTCTCATCCTTTCTGAGTTCAAGTTACATTGTGAAGCATCTTATCATTCAAACAGTTCCGTGGTATCTTAATGAAAATCTCAGTCTTCACCCTAACACACTGACGTGAGTGAAAATCATAAAAAAGAATCTGCCCTCAAGGTTTAAAAAAAATCCAAGTACAGATGAAGCATAAATGTCACAGAATAAGCTACACAGCCAATACAGAATGCAGGAGAACCAGAGATTTTTATGTTTGAGTGAAGACTTCTTTGGGGAAAGGGAAAAAAAAAAAAAAGGATGAAACTACATTAATTTCATTAAGACCAAATGTGAACTAAATTCTGCTTATAGTGGCGTACCTCTTAACTGGTCGATGGTAGGCTGAACATGAGCCAGCAGTGTGCCCAGGCAGCCAAGAGGGCCAATAGCATCCTGGCCTGCATCAGGAACAGTGTGGCCAGCAGGAGCAGGGAGGTCATTGTGCCCCTGTACACTGCACTGGTTAGGCCATACCTTGAGTCCTGTGTCCAGTTCTGGGCCCCTCAGTTTAGGAAGGATGTTGACTTGCTGGAATGTGTCCAGAGAAGGGCAACAAAGTTGGTGAGGGGTTTGGAACACAAGCCCTATGAGGAGAGGCTGAGGGAGCTGGGGTTGTTTAGCCTGGAGAAGAGGAGACTGAGGGGTGACCTTCTTGCTCTCTACAACTACCTGAAGGGAGGTTGTAGACAGGCAGAGGTTGGTCTCTTCTCCCAGGCAACCAGCACCAGAACAAGAGGACACAGTCTCAGGCTGCTCCAGGGCAGGTTTAGGCTGGATGTTAGGAAGAAGTTGTACACGGAGAGAGTGACTGCCCATTGGAATGGGCTGCCTGGGTAGGTGGTGGAGTCACCATCATTGGAAGTGTTCAGGAGGAGACTTGATGGGGTGCTTGGTGCCATGGTTTAGTTGTTTAGGTGGGTTGGATTGGTTGATAGGTTGGACATGATGATCTTGAAAGTCTCTTCCAACCTGGTCTGGTCTATTCTATTCTATTCTATTCTATTCTATTCTATTCTATTCTATTCTATTCTATTCTATTCTATTCTATTCTCTAGTTTCTCACCACTGACAGTGACATGATGATAAATCTTCCTAAGTATGGGTGCACAGTTTTGTCCAATGAGTCAACTAGAACATTTATATGAGTTGAGGCAGTATGATTATATCAGACAGGCAACCACAGTTAGTGCTACAGGCTTCTTTGTGGGATAACAGGAGGAAATTCTCCCTGGCATACTTGAAAAAGTATTTGACACATGTTGACTGAGTTATATGCAGAATCAGAGACTTAAGTATTGTGACTTGGAAACATCTTTACCTCTGCTCAATCACCTGCAAGCACATCTTATCAGTTTTACTAACTTTTCTCTGACTGCTCTGACAATAAAATTTACGAATCTTTGTGCTCATTATGTCTTTCTGTGCAGCCAAGAGAAGATTCAAGGACCACTCATAACTGTCTCCATCACATCAAAGATTTTAGTAAAGGGAACACAGTAGAAGCAGATAAACCTTCTAAGCCCTCTTCTTTGCTCTCCTCTTTGGCTTATCCAGTAGTCTCCACCTACTACAGGGAGCTCTTTTGGGATATGTGGTATGGAAACAAAGAAAATTTGATGAAAGTTTGTCTGTGCTCTCCTCATACACACTTGTGGGAGTAAGATTTACCTTTTGAACAGGTAAGGTTGTGTTTTCTAACTTTTTGGGGTTATTTTTGTTTGTTTGTTTGTTTTTAGGATCATTTTGGTTTGGTTTAGTTTTATACCTTTTTTTTTTGTATCCCTCAGGCAAGAGGGAGGACATATAAATATCTGAGACACCTTTTTTCTCTATTTTATTTATATATTTGTTGTTTCCCCTTTCCTGGGATTACTCCTGGACAAATAAATGCTTTCTAGAAGAACCCAACTATAATAGAAACATGTTTGAGAAAGGCAAAAAAAGCACTGTGAAGAAGTTTACTTAGTACAAGACAGAGGATGAATTTTTAAACATATTGTTCTGTGTTCATACGGCCCTTTTGACTTCAGTAATAGCGCATGTATCCATGCCATTAGTGTGACTTTTTCACAGCCAGCTTTTCTCCATGGTAATTTTTCTCTCATGATTTTACCCAGCTTTACCTGGCTGCTAAATCTTTACCTTTTCTCAGTTCAAATATCTACAAGTGCCTTTCCTGTCTTGGAACAAAGAGATTTAAAAATTATAGTTATGGTTAACTGAGTCATCAGCTAACTCATCCTCACTTTTGGACATTTCAAAGAATGCAAAACCTGCTTATCTCTCTCTGGTAACACAAATCCCCTAAAAATTGCATAAACAAATTTCATAGCATTTTTTTCCTGAAGCCAAATTAAGCCAAATTTAGACTTGTCAAAGAGTTGTGAATTTAATTAATGAGTCCTTAGCGAGAACCTTTCAGCAATATGGTAGGGCACATGCAGTGAACATGGCTGCATGAGACAGTGAAAGTCTCCATAGTTACTCTGACTGCAAGATCCCCTTTTTTTTTTTTTTTTTTTTTTCCCCATAAAAGGAGGGAAAGGCCATAGAGGGAGCATGGCAGGAATGAAATGACATGCCAAAGAGTAAAACTGAATTAAAGAGGGTATAAGCAACCCTGAAACTGGGGAAGTTTGTATTTTCTCATTTACACGACAAATTCCTATTGATGGCTTAGCACTCAATTTTCTCCTCAAGTGCTAATTCTTGGCAATAAAACAATATTTGGTTAACATGAAGACTTGAATGCTCAGCAGAGAAGAATATGAGAACTATATGAAGGACGGGCCTTCCAATTTACAGAAAGGATTGCTGCAAGATGAGGTGGAACTGCACTCAAGGGGAAATGCTTAATCATACTTTGCACGTCTCAGACCTGGGCTGTTGGCAAAGTAAGGAGTAGGGTGAACTGTAAGATGGACTACCTCTGGGTCTCTCACTTTTCTTTCTCTATGTTTAGAGATAGACGTACACAAAACATGAAGTCGAAGCATGTGAAAAGACAGATTTTTCCTGTAAAAGAACTCAAGTATGGAAAGTTCCAATTCTCTATCATGTATGGCTATATACACATGCAAAGCAAGAGCTGCCACACTGCAATAATACACTTTTGCAATTGTGCAGGACAAGAAATAATCATACTTGAGATATGTTTGCTTTGGCTGTGTGGTTATAAGAGGATGTGAATGCAATCTGATATCTCTGTATGCTACCCTGTTTTTCAGAAAAGCAGGGCCTGTACAATCAGTATAGTGTGCTTGATAGTGAAGAAAGGCAGTTGTGCACCATCAGTAAGCACCAGGTCATGTAAAGAGCATTTTGGTGCCCTGCCCCACCTAACAGAAGCTTACACTGCTATAGGAAGGAGGCACTGAATAGTGGAAAGACAGAGATGGTTTTTGAAAGCTACCTTATTTTACTTCTGAAAGAGAGAAGCTGTGATCTGGCTTGTTTGGCCCAACTTGTTATATGAGTATCAGTAGTAAAAGAAGCTGGAGCACTAATTTCATGCTTAGCCATAAATTCAGCTTTCTTTTAGTGAAACAAAGTGAAAAAACTCTCTCTTTCAGGAAGGAACAACATTGCAACAAAAAGAGAACAAATTTTATTTAATTTATCCCATCTGCCTTAGGGAAGGGAAATTCTGAGTCACCAGTTCCAGTTCTGTTGAAGGCATTTGCAATCTGTTTGTAAATCAGATAGGCTCCTGCTTAAAATTGTTTGTTTCAGATTCCCATTGCTCCTTATGGAAAGTTATTCCAGAACTATTTATCTTTGAGAACTATTTGGGGAAAAGCATCTAAGTGTCTAATTTTCCCTTTTAGAATAGTTTGGAGGCAGAATTGTAAAGGAGTATTATAAATAGTTGGGTTTTTTGGTTTGTTTGGGTTTTTTTGTGTGTTTTTTTTTTTTTTTTTCTTTTTCTTTTCTTCCTAGTAATCATCAGAGAGGGGAATACAATCTTGCAAGATACTGCTATGTTTAGTCCCTTGGTTTTGGAATCATTGTGGCAATGGTCTTCTAGCTCCATTTCCATGACATCTTGGAGGTCAGCACTATTCTCTCCAAACACAATGGACTCTCTATATGATAAAAGGAAATTGAAGAATCCTTTGATGCAATCATTCTGTTGCATAGCTCAGTAAAGACGGTCTGGATGTTTTTTTTATGCCACATGACAAGTGGAATAGCAAAGGCTGTGAGGAATTCGCAATCCAGTAATTTTCACTTGGTGTAATGGTCTTCGATCATATCTCTAAGTAAGCATGGATAGGTTAATTGCAAGATCTAGCCTACATCCAGTATCCCACAGGGGCTCTTAATGGCTTTCTATTCACCATTTTCCTCAGTCCCTCCCAATCGCAGTTACTGAAGTACATAGAATTTTCCACTGATTAGGTAATAATTAACATTAAAACTAAACATGACTCAAAGAGTGCCCATGGCCCTCTGTAAGGCAAGGACCATGAATGGACTAGCTGTGGAGCTGGTGCTGCTGCTGCCAGGCCAAAAGTTCAATAATCATGTGGCTGTCAGTGCTTCTACAGTGATCTCTATCTGGGTAGAAAGTAGAAGATCTTGTTTCTCTTGTTTTTCCCCCTTCAATGACTTTTTCCATATAAAACCTGGCTTTGAGCAATGTGAAGATAGCTTAAGCTTGGCAGTGCCTCACGGTGACACAAACCCAGTAATGCCTTTTTCTTAAATGGGTTTCTGAATCATGAAGTATAAGAAAAAATAAAACACACAGCACAGATCTGAAACTTTGATAAGTTTCCGAGTAGTGTTGTGTAGGCTTTGTAGATCTTTGTACATCAAGTTCTCACTCATGGTACTGAATAACCTTAGCACAGTAAAAGAAACAGTTGATAGAGGGAAAAATCCAAGAAAGGTCACATTTCTTTACATTACTTTCTTACCATTTATGTAAAGGAGAGGATTTTTCCACTAAAAGTAATTTTAAAAGTTAAAAATAATAGTGCAGGCAAGAAGCAACTAATGTGCATTCTGTACTAGTTTACCTGCTCACCTCAGGGAAGTTTATCTTCAGAGATCAAAAGCAAAAGTCAGATTAAAAAATATTTTCACTCATGTGACTTTTCAACCTTTGAAGAGCAAAATTGATGTTGAAGGATATTCTGATGCTCATGGTATCACAGGATGTTAGGGGTTGGAAGGGACCTCCAGATATCATTGAGACCAACCCCCTGCCAGAGCAAGACCATAGAATCTAGTGCAGGTCGCACAAGAATACATCCAGATGGGTCTTGAAAGTCTCCAGAGAAGGAGACTCCACAAGGAGACTGTCTGGGGAGCCTGTTCCAGTGGTCTGTGACCCTCACAGTAAAGAAGTTCCTCTTCATGTTGAGGTGGAACCTCCTGTGCTGTAGCTTATATCCACTGCCCTTTGTCCTATCACAGGGTGAAACTGAGAAGAACCTGTTCCCTCCCCCTTAACACCCAGCCCTCAGATATTTATAAACATTTATCAAATCTGCCCTCAGTCTTCTTTTCTCCAGCCTAAACAGCCCCAGGTCTCTCAGCCTCTCCTCATAGGGCATGTGCTCCAGTCCCTTAATCATCCTGGTAGCCCTCCTTTGAACTCCCTTGAGTAGATTCCTGTCCCAAAAGTGGAAGCAATATTCCAGGTGAGGTCTCACCAGGGCAGAGTAGAGCAGGAGGAGAACCTCCCTTGATCTGCTGGACACACTCCTCTTAATGCACCCCAGAATACCATTGGCCTTCTTGGACACAAGGGCACATTGCTGACCCATGGATAATTTGTTATCCACCAGGACTCCTGGATCCATCTCCACAGGGCCGCTCTCCGGCAGATCACCTCCCAACCTGTCCTGGTGCAGTTTATTATTCCTCCTCAGATTCAGGACTCTGCACTTTTCCTTGTTGAACCTCATTAGGTTCCTCTGTGTCCAGCTCTCCAGTCTGTCCAAATCTCACTGAACAGCTGCACAGCCTTCAGGTGTATCAGCCAAGCCTCCCAGTTTGGTATCATCAACAAACTTGCTGAGCAGACTCTCTGTCCCCTCATCAACATCATTAATGGAAGATGTTGAACAGGACCAGAACCAGCACTGATCCCTGGGGGGACTCCTTTAGTTACAGCTCTCCAGCTGGACTTGCACCACTGACCACCACTCTTTGGACTCTGTTTTGTAACCAGTTCCTAATCTATCTCGCTCTCTATTCTTCTATCCCACACTTCCTGAGCTGGCTCACAAGGATGTTATGGGAGACAGTGTCAAAAGCCTTACTAAGGTCAAGGTAGACTACATCCACTAGTCTCCCTGCATTTACCCATTCTGTTACAACATCACAGAACACTATCAGATTATTCAAGCATCATTTCCCCTTGGTAAATCCATGCTGACTGCTCCTGATCATCTTCTTCTATTCCTCATGCCTAGAGATGACCTTCAGAATGAGCCACTCCACCATGTTTCCGGGGATGGAGGTGAGACTCACTGGTCTGTAGTTTCCTGGAACCTCTTTCTTGTCCTTTTTGAAGACTGGAGTGACAATAGGGACCCCTCCTGTCTGCCAGGATTTTGCAAAAATGATGGAGAGAGGTAGAGCCACAACATCAGGCAGCTCTCAACACTCTTGGGTTCATCTCATCAGGGGCCACAGACTTATGAATCTTCAATTTATGTAACGGATCCCTAATGCAGTCTTCATTGACTAGTGGAAAGTCCTCCTTCCTCCTGTCTTCTCCTTCATCCAGGGCCTGGCCTTCATAGTGGAGTTCAGTCTTAGGAGTAAAGACTGAAGCAAAGAAGGGATTCAGCAGCTATGCCTTCACTGCATCTTCAGTTATCAGGGTTGCCTCCTCGTTCAGCAGTGGGCCCACACCTTCCCTATTCTTCCTTTTACTACTGATGTATTTGAAGAAGCCCTTCTTGTTCTCTAACTTCTTTTGCCACTTTTTGTTCCAAGAGGGCTTTGGCCTTCATTCTTGCCTTCCTACATGCCCTGGCAACTACTCTACAGTTCTCCCAGGTGACAAGCCTCTTCTTCCATACTCATTTTGAAATATTGCTTAAAGAGTTCTAAGGAATTTGATGGAACCAACGTTGTCTGGTAGAGGTACAGGGTGCAAGAGCTGAAATTCACTGTAGTTTCAAACATGCAGAATGAAAGTTTTCCTGTTATAAAAGCCATGACAAAAATGCAAAATCCACTGAGCCAAAGTTATTGACTAAAGGGAGGTTAGGCAAAGCTGGTATAGTTCCACAAAGTGTTCCTATGTGACAAAAATCCTCATCCTATATCCAAGCCTCCTTGTGTTTATAAAAATAACATAATAATTTACATAACTGAACTCCCCATACAGGTTATTATGACTGAATTTCCTGGACACATAGATATTGAATTATTATAATAACAAAAATATAAAACCACTAGAGAGATTAACAAAACTTTCAGACCTGAAAGGGAGATTTCTTTTTCATCTTTTTCACAGCAAAACATGAAATTATTCTTACATTTCAAAATCTGAAACATCTTCCTGTCCCTAGGCACCTGGTCCTCACACAGACAGTTACAGTCTTGGATGACTTAGTGCTTTGGAAGATCGTTCATACATTTGCCAAATTAGGGACCCCAGGAGACTGCAGAAGCCTAAGCCTGGAAATGCTGGCCCTGTGTAGGACTTCAGGTATTTCACACTGTGGTGGTTTGACCCTGGCTAGGGGCCAAGTGCCCACCAAAGCTACTCTATCATTTCTTTCTCAAACGGACAGGGGAGAGAGGAAAATATAACAAAAGCCATCTATATGATCGAAGTAGTTTAATAATTATAAGCAAAGCAATAGACCACGTGGAAGCAAAAGCAGAGACAGGTGTGAGTCTCTACTTCTCATCAGCAGGACAGTGGTTAGTCTTGGAAGCAGGGCTTTCTGCACTCGGTGGTTCCTTTGGAGGACAGAGGCCATGGGCAAATCTTCCCACTTCCTTCTTTCACTCCATTCTTATATCCGAGCTGATGTCATAAGGCATAGGATACCCCTCTAGCCAGTTTGGGTCAGCTGGCCCAGCTGTGTCCCCTCATCACACTCTTGGGGCAGGGAAATGTTGGAAAAGCACAGCCTGGGTGCTCGTTCTGCAGTAGCCAAAACACTGATGTGTTGTCAACACCCAGCTACAGCACTGCAAAGTGTAGCACTAGAAAGTTGCTTTCGGGAGAATTAACTCCAACTCAGCCCAAACCTAATACACACACTCAAATGTATTTGCTCAACTGCTGACGAATTTTGAGTGGCCCCCTTCACCCAGGTCACCTAGCTCATGGAGCTGCTGAAGACGTGGCTCAGATGATACAAACACTACAAGCTTCCTGCACCAGGCGCTGCATGAGGCCTGTGACAGCTCCTTCACAGAAACTTTTCTGTCAGCCTGTGGTGTATGTTGGGGTGCAGACCCATTGGCCCTTGCTTGACCAGGCTAGACCTGTCCCACTCAGCACCCCACACCTTAGGAAGGGGCTTGGACTTTGTGTTTATTACCTCACAGTGACACCTGCTGTAATAGGCCCTTCATTTAGACAGGGAAGATGTATTTTTAGCATGAATTAAACATTAACTGATTGGCAGAAGCAGAACATATTATGTGTGACAAGAAATATTAATGCAAGTGAAAAGTACCAGAAGAGTATTAAAAACCTTTCTGAGAACCACCACAACACTGTACAACATCCTGCTGTGTACTTCTAAAGAGACATATGGACTGAGTGCAATTTTACGTCTAAAATTCTGCAGCACTTGGGATCCAGATCATCCCTCAACAGAATGCACTGTGTTTCTCCACACACTGATTTATGAGGATGCTGATGTCCTCTCCCAGATATGGATAGGACAACCATTTTTCTCCCCTTCCCATATTTTATGAAACAGATCTTTCAGTTATAAAGTGTGTAGTTCTTACTGGCAGTTGTCATAGACTCCATCAGCATCCTGTGGGATTCAGAAAGCAAAAGGTATGTGGGGAAGAAATCTGCCATAGAGCATCCAGGTTATTGCTCTTGGGCTTGTCTTACTCAAGAAAATACCACCAGGTATCACTAAATGCCAGGGATTACCTCTGTAATTTCAGGATGTACATGAAAGCAGTAAAACTGTATTTCATCTGGTTTACTATAGATTTTTTCAATGTCCAAAGTGTGAGGTGATTTTAGCCTTTAATAAGATTCACTTTTTATTTGAGAAATACCTCTGGCTTCCAAGTTGTAGATATAAATATTTGGCCTTCTAATTTTGGTGGAAATATTTTATGTACAATGCAAGTGATATACTCTTGGTCTGTCAAAGTTATTAAATTGTACATGTTTGCACTTGAGAAGGTCAGGATGAAAATAATGATGGTGTTCTGCATGTGGTTTTCCTGCTGGGTGTTTCAGTGATGTTGAGCTCAATGGAATTATCTTCATCATCTCACATAGAAAAAGTAAAAGCTGCCTTAACTATATTTGGTTTTAGAATATTTTTGTACATGCACCTCCATCCATATACAAGTGTTAGAACTGAAGCTGGCAGTGCAGCTTCAACCTCAGCTATGTCAAGTCTTTCTTTAATTTGTGGAGCAAGCATCATGTCGCACTTTTCTAAGTGTGGTTTCTGTCTCAGACTGAGTCTTTGCTTTTCAGGGTGTGGGAAGGCACAGAGGATGGAGGTTTTAACCACAGCCAGCTGATTTTGAGACGTGGATCAGAGGTCTTCCTGCAGTCTCTTAAAGCAAACTCTGCTCCCTTCCCTGTTGCAGTGTGTGGTCTTCCTTCAGAGATGAAGGATGAAGCATCCAGATATAATCATACATACCCAGAGAGCATGGCTAAGGGTTGTTCTGCACCACAGCATGGAGACAGACACAGTGTATGTAGCTACCTCTGCCTCTAGCATTGGCAAAGTGTCTCAAGTGACAGAAGTCTGTACTGATGCTGGGCTCTGACCCATAGCCTCAGGCATAGCTCTGTAAGGCAGAGCTTCCTTAAACTGACAGTGCTGAGGATCTCTTGGGAAAAACACAGAAGGTATTTTTATTTCTTCCTTCAAATATTTGGCAGCACAGGGCAAGTGCATGCTAGAGAAGGAAATAAAGTGAATACTGAATAAGCATTCCTTGTATCGAACAGAAAGAAACTCTGCAGAATAAGAAATAATATTTGTTCTTACTGGTGATGACTGCTTTGTAATGCATGCAGAGAAACTACTTCTCCTTACACTCCCGGAGAAGAGACCAATCCCAGGCAGCCAACACCAGAACAAGTCTCAGCAGTCTCAAGCTGTGTAAGGGGAAGTTTAGGCTTGATCTTTGAAAGAAGTTCTTCACAGAAAGAGTGATTGCCCCTTGGAATGGGCTGCTCAGGGAAGTGGTGGGGTCAGCGTCCCTAGAGGTGTTTAAGAAAAGACTGGATGAGGCACTTAGTGCCATGGTCTAGTTGATTAGATAGGGTTGGGTGATCAGCTGGATTTGATGATCTTGGAGGTCTCTTCCAACCTGGATGATTCTGTGATTCTATGAGGAGGAACTTCCTGACTCTGATGGTCACAGAGCACTGGAACAGGCTCCCCAGAGAGGCTGTGGAGTCTCCTTGTCTGGAGATTTTCAAGACTCATCTGGATGCATTCCTGTGTGACCTGTGCTAGATTCTATGGTCCTGGTCTGGCAGGGGGTTGGACTTGATGATCTTCAGAGGTCCCTTCCGACCCCTAACATCCTGTGCTCCTGTAACCCAGGCTGCCTGGGCCTGTTTCTCTGGTTGTCCTGCACGTGCCATGCGAGTATACTCCTAATGAACTGTTCCATAATCATTTGTGGTACTGGGGGCTGACAGGCCTGTAGGTCCCTGGATCCTTCTTCCTGAGCTTCTTGTAAATAGGCATTACACTGGCAAGCCTCCAGTTGTCTGGGACCTTCCCTGTTAACTGTGACTCCTGATAGATAATGGAGAGTAGCTTGTTAATCTCCTCCATCATTTCCCTCCACTCTTGAGTGGATAACCCCTGGCCCTATAGTCTTGTAAGAGTTCAGATGCCATAACAGGTTGTTAACTACTTCCTCCTGGATTATGAGAGAGTTGATTCTGCTCCCTGTCCCTGTTGTCCAGCTCAGCAGGCTGAATACCCTGAGAATAACTGATCTGACTATTAAAGACTGAGGCAAAGAAGGCATTAAGTACCTCAGCCTTTTCCTCATCCTTGGTGGCAATATATCCTCCCTTCCATCCCATAAGGGATGGACATTATCCTTGGCTTTCTTTTTGTTGTTAATGTATTTGCAAAAAATGTTTTTGTCTATCTCTTAACTATAGTGGTCAGATGGATTTCTAGCCGGGCTTTTGCCTTTCTAATTTCTCTGAGTGACCTAACATGGTCTCTGTACTCTTCTTGAGATACTCTTGTTTCAAGAGTTTGAAACTCTTTTCTTCCCCTTTTATGAGGTTGTAAGTCATTAGGACACTAATTCTCATCTGTAAAAAAGGGCTGAAGCATGCAAGTCTTCCCTACCATGGGAGTCCATTCCAGGTGCAGAAGGTCCCATTTCCCCTGTAACACTGACCTACAGAGATAACTAGTACAGCACATAGCATAAGTGGGGCAAACCATTACTGTTAAAAATAGTTCCACATCGCTCCTTACAAAGATTCTTGTTTTGCAGTGTACTTCAAACCCAAGCACCGAAGGAGTATAAAGAAAAAACAGCCACAGCAGAAAAACTAATAGAAGTAAACAGTGTACACACAGAAAAACTGATGATGACTGTATTCCTTACAGGGGGAACCCAAGATCACAGTTCCTCACTCTTTCCTTTCAATTATATATGATTTTGATTTATAACAGAGTTTTGTGAAACTGTCATTCACAGTTGCTGTGGGAAATCTTTGGTACTCCTCCAGGATAGATAGCAAATGAAGGTGATTAACTAACAACTAATGTTGTTCGATTGAAAGCTCACTGGACAGTGCTTTTCCTCCCTGCCTACCTAAAGAGTATCAGTAATACAAGTGGGCACTGTGCAAATCTTAACAAATCAACTGAGGATTTCTGATCTGTCTGGAAAATGAAGAACAATGCAAATAAGCAGCAGGGGAGGAGGAAAATGCATGCAAATCAACCTATACATTCTGGTCTGTAGGTCCCAAGCCTCATTATCTTTGAAACTTTTGCTAGCATTTAGGCAGCACTCTGGTTTTTTTTCTCAAACATGGAAGCAGGCTCTGCCGTCAACAGTTTAATGAGCCTCAAAGAGATCAAAAGAACCAAGTGAGAGAGATTCCAATTGTCAAAATAAATTACTTCTGTATTTGATTATTTATAATTCTTCATCTTCTATTTTTTTCTTCCTGTTTCATAGATATATTTTTGATAGATGTCTAGGAAAGGACAGCATAGCTATATATTTGAGACATTAGAAAACAGCACTAATGTTCCTTTTATGTCCAAAGTAGTATAAAGAAATGTTTATCATATATTATTTATCATCTTCAATATGTTCTGTAATCATACATGCATTAAACCTTAAAACATTCTTGTGAGGCACATGTGTGGAAAAATATGTGCCAGAGAAAACTTTACTGCACTGTGGATGAGAAGGTTACACTGAAGGTCAAAATAAGCAACTGGTTTGCAACTGTCCAGAGAAGGGCAATGAAGCTGGTAAAGGGCCTAGAGAACAGTGTTATGAGGAGTGGCTAGGATTGTGGTGAAGCCCTGGAATGGGTTATCCAGGGGGTGGTTGAGGCCCCATCCCTGGAAGCGTTTAAGAGCAGGCTGGATGAGGCTCTGGCCAGCCTGATCTAGTGTAGGGTGTCCCTGCCCATGGCAGGGGCGTTGGAACTAGATGATCCTTGTGGTCCCTTCCAACCCTGTCTGATACTATGATACTATGATACTATGATACTATGATAAGAGGAGGCTGAAGGGAGACCTTCCTGCATTCTTCAACTACCTGAAAGGAGGTTGTAGAGAGGTGGGTGTTGGTTTCTTCTCCTAAGTAACTAGTGAAAGAATGAGAGAAAATGTCCTGAAACTGTGGCAGAGTAAGTTTATATTGGATATTAGGAAAAATTTAAGAATTTATTTGCTGAAGAAATGCCATGCATTGGAACAGGCTCCCCAGGGAGGTGTTAGAGTCACCATCCCTGCAGGTTTTCAAAAAAATGAGTGACATGGCACTTTGGGACAAGATTTAGTGAACATTGTGGTGTTGGGTTGGTAATTGGACTTGATGTTCTTAAAGGTTTTTTCCAACTTTATGATTGTATGTTTCTATAATGCCTTTGTCTGCAAACCCCTGCAGAGACTGAACCATAACTGGGGCAAAAGCACAGCACAAGGATACTGCTTAAATATGCAGTAGATTATTTTCTGTCTCTTCCCTGTATGTTTTAAGGAGTGAACAGCAAGAATATAATGTTCCCAGTATGCAGCACTTTTATAATGCAAGCAAATGTACCTTAAAAACTACAGAGGAGCTGCTGAGCATATGTTGTTATCAAAATGTTTTTGACAAGAGGCAACAGTAAAACAGAAAAGATACTTTTTAGTAGCATTCCTTTAAGTTCACCGAAGATTGATTGTGAAACCACAATACCTCTTGTTAAACCAAATCTCAAAGAAGCCATGAATAATGGCACAGTGATGAAACATGCAATCAGCTGTTAAAATAGAGAAAGTAAATCGTGCTCAGAGAAGAATATTTTGCACTCTAAAGGCACCAACCAGTAGCACCAAATAGTGAAGCAAAAAGACATTATCTTCTGTTTCCAGATAATACTTGCGCATGGGGGCCTGACATCTGAAAAGATCTACAGCTTGCATTTCTGTGTCAAAAGTACTATGTTGTGATGCAAAGTACAGATTAAAAATAGTATGTGGATCATGGCTGGAAATGTTTAATAGTGAAATGTTATGAGCATTTCCTACTTTTCTTGGCAGTACTGTTTCTAGAGAAGAGAGTGTGGTTTGCTGAACAACATTGTGAGATGTCAGCTGGTTTTGCCTTCAGTGCTAGCCTCCTCAGTGATGAGCCAGGGCAATCAGAAGCCTGTTTGAACAGAGAAAAAGAAGAATATCAAAAGGCAGATAGGAATTGGTGTTCAAATGAATAGTGTGAAATCTCAAAGTGAGATTACCAGAGTAATGATAACAGCCATCACAGAAAGAAGGCTGTTATTTTAGGAGATGGAATTTCTCACACACACACACACACACACACACACACACACACAAAGAAGAAAAGAGAGATCAGCACCATGGAAATGGTGACTGTCAGGTGAAAGGCAAATCTTTAATGTGAAACAGTTCTTTACCGACTGTCATGATACTGGCAAATATGCTTATATTACAGAGTTTAATCTTTTCCCAAACCATAATATGCTGAAATAAACAGAATCACAAGTTTATGTTTTGCCCAGAATCTAAGATAAATGTACCAAATGGATTTTTTTGATTGATAATGCTACTTATGATAATTTTAGATTTATTCTTGTGAAATAAAAACTGCAAGCAGGACTCACTATAACTAAGCACGATGGTGGGTATACCATCTTCTCTTTTTTTGGTTATACAAATATTTGAGTACTTATTTGTATTTATTTTGAATAAGATTCTATCCATTCTTCTGTGATTTGCAATAAAGGCTAAGTGCCTCTGGAGGGAGAGTAAGAGAACATTCTAATGTATCTTGTAATGCACTATAGATGAGTCTTCTTGGTCTCTATGAAAGAGAAAGGAGATGAGAACATAAAGACCTGCATGGAACTAAAATCTATTGAACTAATCCCTGATATTCCTTTGCTACAATATTGGTGCCATGCTGTTTTACAGTCAGCAATGACAACCCAACAAGACTGTTATCTTTCATATAGGTCTCCATAATTTTACCTTTCTTGTACACAATGTAAGTGTGGTTCTAGTTGTCTTCAATATACTTTTTTCTTTTCGGTGAGATGATTAACTTTGAAGTGACCTTTCTCCATCAATTTTAGCTTTTGGTACAAAACTGGAGGCTACTTTTGAGTATTTAGTCATGAGTGAACCCAAATTAGTTCCTCATATTCTGGGAGAGACTGTACCTGCCAGTAGGAACAGACACATGCCTCTGAACTGGAATATGTGTTGTGGTGGAGTAGCCTAAACTGGTCACATGTGTATGTCGTGTCATTTTGTGGGGTGTTTTTGAAAGAGAAAATGCTGAATCTTGTGACACCTCCCTGGACTACATCTTGACTAATATTGTCTTAGAGATTGCCAGAGGTCAGAAGAATGGGATAATGAAAAAAGAATTTTTTTTGTTGTTGTTTATTTGACTTAAATGGTTGTCTGGATTGAGATTAATTTGCTGATGAATATTCAATACCATGCTGACATCATGCCACCTTCAAAAGGAAAGTGTTGACTGGAGCAAAGTATCATGGGGCTTGAAGTTCAGAGTGTAACATGAGACATTTCCTCTTCCAGTTGTTGCTTCCAGTTTCATGGGTTTGGAGATTTATTTGTTTTCTGCTGTGCTGGCTGCTTCATGTATAAGTGAGGGGGGAAACTGTATGATCACCAGCTTGTTCTGCTGCTTCTGCTTATACTAAGGTAACTGTACAGTGTATCATCTCATTACACTGAAGGACGGAAGGAAGGAAGGAAGGAGGGAGGGAAGGGAAGGTTTGGGAAGGGAAGGGAAGGTAAGGTTTGGAAAGCGAAGGTTTGGGAAGGAAGGTTTGGGAAGGGAAGGAAGGGAAGGGAAGGTTTGGGAAGGGAAGGGAAGGTTTGGGAAGGGAAGGGAAGGTTTGGGAAGGGAAGGGAAGGTTTGGGAAGGGAAGGTTTGGGAAGGGAAGGTTTGGGAAGGGAAGGGAAGGTTTGGGAAGGTTTGGGAAGGTTTGGGAAGGTTTGGGAAGGTTTGGGAAGGGAAGGTTTGGGAAGGTTTGGGAAGGTTTGGGAAGGGAAGGTTTGGGAAGGGAAGGTTTGGGAAGGGAAGGGAAGGTTTGGGAAGGTTTGCGAAGGGAAGGTTTGGGAAGGGAAGGTTTGGGAAGGTTTGGGAAGGTTTGGGAAGGGAAGGGAAGGTTTGGGAAGGGAAGGGAAGGGAAGGGGAAGGGAAGGGAAGGGAAGGGAAGGAAGGGAAGGGAAGGGAAGGTTTGGGAAGGGAAGGTTTGGGAAGGGAAGGGAA
>JAWKAJ010000195.1:0-26864 GCA_033816785.1 Picus viridis
CGTAATTCTTCACTTTGGAGCACGCAATAAAAATCCAACTGCAAAGTGCTTACAGTTGTTGTAATATTCTGTAAATCACAAAAGAAAGAGAAAAGAATTAAGCTACAGGTTTCTGAGGAGTTATGAATAATGGATTGTCAGCCTCAGTTCAGACCTGTGCTAAAAATCTTCTTAACTAATGCATTAACTCTTTCACTGCTACCACAGATGAAAGCGTCAGGGTCACGAGATGTTACATTTCCAACATCCTGCTCCAATTCATCCAGCTATATGGTAGGTGCCTGCTGGACCCAATTCCCCCTTTCTGCAGAGTGAGATTTCACATTCAAAGCTGATGAGAGTGTTAATTCATCCTTAGACTATTGCAGAAAACACAGGGAATTCACATGCCTACATAAAGTCTGCCAAAACCCCATCAAATAAAGGCGACATGAAAAAGGGAAGGGGGTTACCGGTAATCCCTCATAATGATGCTCACAGTCTGCAACATGCAATTCTTGCACAGAGACTTAAAAACAAAACAAAAATCCCCAGCCCCCAAACAAACCAATAAAAATCATCTGTAGTTGTAATGCATTGCTTTTTTTCCCCTCAAAAAGTGCTGCACAGGACTCCTGGGCTCTTGTGGAATGGTCCAAGTTGTCTTTACATCTGCTGCAGACATAAATACCCACAAGCAAGAGAATCTCTGTCCTGCTTAATGCTCTCTGTGCAGCTCTCTATGATGTGGCTGTACCAGCACTGGACACATCTCTGGGCTTTCTAGGCTAAAGCTGGAGCAGATCCCCCCACCCTGAGGATTCAGTTCTGCACTCCTGGCTGCAGTGGGACAGAGAAGACTTTACTTAATGCCTCAAGATTGTTCTTCCGCTCTGCTGCGTGGGTTCAGTTCACAGGACCTTCTGTGATTTCACCTCCACCCTTCAGAATGCAATGCTCCTCACTACTTTTCAGTGAAGGCAGAGGTGTCTGGCACAAAAGAGATGCAGCATGCTGCTCTGAATAACTGCATAGAGAATGCAGCTGCTTTGGGCATGAGGTTAATAACAGAGGCTCTGCAGAGGAGGTGAAGTGACACAAAACACATCACAGTCATTCAGATGCCTTGAGCTTTTCCATAGGGCTGCTGCTCCCTTTCTCCCTCATGCTCCACCTTGCTCCCAGCGACCTTTGTGGTCAGAGCACCTCAAAGCCCCTTTCTTCTTTCTGTGGAGACAGTGGCACCTGGCTGTAAACAAGCAAGAGGCTCAGGCAACAGGTAACTTCCAGCAGCAGGACAGCAGATGAGTGCTTTCTGAGGTGACCTTGCCTGGCTGCTCATTTCTGACTGCTGGAAACCTCATCAGGCTCCTGAAGCCACTGAACACTGGTGTCCTAGAGAACTTGCCTGTTCCCTCCTGGAAGCAAACAGGCAGTAGAGCAGCCTGTGAGCAAGGGGAGCAGGCAGGCCCACTGCCAGGCAGGCATACCAGACAGCACGTCTGACCTCAGGAATATTGATCAATATGAGGACATGACTGTCTGCAGAATGTCTAGCAAAGTGCAGCACTGAATTTCATTCACAAACATGTTGAAACAGACACAAATCCATCCATGAGCCCACCAAGCCTCATGCCATGTCCATTCCCTCCCCTTCCCCAGCAGTGAGGCTGAGCACTGGGCAGCAGAGGAGCTGTTTGCTGGTACTGACTTCCCTCCCACCACCAAGCACTTGGCGGGGCCAGCTCTCCAGCACACACGTTCAGCTGTGCCCATAAATACACTCCATGTTAAAATAGCATAATGGAAACAGTAAATAACAATGTTTTGACCTCATACACCGTTTGATCTGGGGATAACATCCATCTACACATGAATTTAGCAAGGAATACACCCTCCAATGCCAACTGCCTCTGCTCTGCTCCAGATTGTGCTGCTTCACAGCCAAAGCAAGCAAGCAGCCCTGCCACTGTGTTTTGTTTTGTTTTCATTTCTCTTTCCAACCTGATAGAGTTCACTGTGCAAGTGTTACAACAGATCGGAGTTAAACCTTGCAGGACAGAGGTGGATGGTGAGGAGGGATGCTCTCAGCCCAGTGCTGTCAAGACAGCCAGCCTGGAAGAACTGTCCCAGCTCATGGGTCACATAGGACATCTGTGTGCACTCTCCAGGTGCTGGGAGAGCTGCACAAGGAAGCAATGATTCAAGGTGATTGCCTGTCCTTGCTGCTAGTTACAAAATAAATTCTGATTTTGAAGAGCACTTGCATTGCTATTGTACAGGCAGCTTTAGAAGCAACTGCATGAGCTGTCACTAAGGGCTTGACCACTATGGTGTGGTAACCTCACACCTCTTACCCATATCCTCTGGCTGACAGCATCACCAGTTCTACCACAGCTCCCAGCAGTTTTGAAAGAGAGCAAAATTATAGTGTCTCTCTCCCATTGCTAGAAATAGGGATCCCAGCATGTGGATAAACTCATTAACTGGGCAGGGTGACAAAACCTGACTTGTGCTACAATTGCTTTCAGATGGTTTGCATCACAGCAGCATCAGCAACATGACTGCTCCCCATGCCAGACAAGCTCCTTGGAGTAATAGAGCAGTTCACACCAAAGAACGGGAAGGGAATAACATCTCCAAACTTCTGCCTAGCAGAAATTCTAAAGAGCACATTATAGGAGAACTTGTGGATGCCAGATCTCATGGGGATCTGCTCTTGTGGCAGGGGTGCACCTGTTATCATGACAGGTACAGCACCTGCTGCTACTCTGGAAGCATGGCTGCAGAGGATCCTCTAGCCAGCCACAGCAGTTTCAGCAGATGCTGTCCTGGTGGGACAGAAGGGCCGGTGAACGTGCCTGGAAGGGAGCTGGGCTAAATGAAAGAACATCTTTCACCATGGCGGAGGTGGGACACTGGAACAGGTTGCCCAGAGAAGTTATGGATGCTCAATTTCTGGAAGTGTTCAAGGTGAGGTTGCATGACACTTGGAGCAGCCTGCTCTAGTGGAACGTGTCCATGCCCAAGGCAGGCTGCATTCCCATACAGCCCTGAACCACCTGTCCTGTACAGTCAGACACTACGCAGTGGGCAGTGCCCGTGCTCGAGTTGGGTTTTTCACTCCAGGCTCCACAGCCGAGCTCCCGGGGGCAGCTGCCCTGCGGTAGCGGGACCAGGCTGACCTGGCAAGCGCCGGCTGAGGACAGCAGGACGCGCCCCGGCCTGACGCTACCTCTCACCCCTGCAGCGGCTCCTCCGCCCGCCGCCGGCTTCAGCCCGGCCCCTGAGCCGTCCCGGCCTGACCCCTAGCGGCCGTTTGGCGGCGGGACACGCGAGGGGCCCGGAGCAGAGCTCAGCTGGCACAGGCGGCCGCGGTCTCCCCATCAGCAAGCGCCGCGATCCCGCCCAGGGGACCGTGTGAGTGCAGGTGGCAGGTTTCCCCGGACATCCCCGTCCTGCACCAGTCGCCAGCGACGATCCGTGATAAAGAACAGCCGGAAAACTTCTGCCCCGACCTTTACTTCCTACACAAAGGGGAGAGGACGTTCTCCACCCAAATCTTCCTCTTCTCACACCCCCCATCCATGCAGGCATTCCTCCAGGGAGACAGAGCCCCAGGACTGGGGGTCCAAGTGAGTACAAGCAGCACCAAACAACTCTGCAGGACAAAAATTAATACATTAAAATTGTTAAAAAAAGAAAAAAAATCAAAGGAAAAAAAGACCACCCAAGATAAAGTTGCTTGGAAAATGTTCCATTCATTTGTGTTTAAGGTGAAGTTTCCTTCCCAGCAGGTTTGCAGGTTGTGATATACGAGCAGCACACAGGGAGATTTATGTAGCTTCAAATCTTGCCTCTCCTCTCTTTGTTGCTTCCACAGCCTCAGAGGCAGCCCTGTGATGAACTGCAAGATGTGTTACCGACACAGAGCACCACCCTGTATCACTCTGGGAATCAGGACACAACTTGCAGGAGAGCTTTAGGCTCCCAAAGGTTCCATGGTGGCCCAGCTGTAGTAAGCACTGAGTAAATGCAGGAGGTCCAGGTACCAAGGCACCAAAGCAGCCTGAGGGCCCAGGCTTCCTGGAGATGCATGGGCGGTGCTGGGACTACCAGTATGCAGCTCTTGGCGTTCACAGCGTTCTTGAATGCCACATTCCTGCTCTCCCCTTACTCTGTGCAGGCCTTCTTCCACCAGCCATTTAAAACTTATTCATGGCAGGAAATGCTTGGCATTCAGGTACTCAGCTGTCTCAGAAGAGCTATTTGGTGCAACAACATAAGCAGAAGACTCGAGGGGACCTGGCACACATTTGGTCTCTATTCTTCCACATTGGCCTTTAGCTTTAGTTATCAGGAACAAAGTCAGATGCAAACAGTATCCTCCCCTCCTTCACCACAGCACAAACGTTAGTGTCCTTCCCTCATGTATTGCTTGTAGACAACTTCTTGCATGTATCCTCATGCTTGAGTGATGTCTCACTGAGCCTGGCACAAGTATATAGTCACCAAGGTATATGAAACTGTTCCTCTTCCTCTTGGGAGGCTATTGCATGGTCAAAGAACACTTCTGCTTTGGGAAGAAGCCATATGCTGCCTGTGACACAAGATAAGATGAACTTCAAGAAGGCTTAACACCTCTTGGCAGTGGCTATCTGGCCAGAGAGTGGTCTGTCTGGCCAGAGCTCATCTCCAGCCTATCCCAGCCTTGACTGCAGGTACCAAGCTGGACCTGCAAAGTGCAGCAGTGACTGGGCAGAACTCGCCACACAGCAGCTACTGCACAAAATGATCTAAAAGGCAAGGTATATAATTACAAGTACTATAAAGTGGTAGAAGCATGTATGCCACTTTACAAGGAACGCCTTAGTGCTGTGGTCTGCCAGCACAGAGATTCTGCAGTGGGAATCAGTATAAATTATTCATACAGTTGACACAGGAGAAAGTAGAAACACATGTTATATCTGCAGCACACTGTACTCCCACTGAAGTTACATTACTTATCTCTAGGTATAGAGGTGTTCTAAGCTGTTATTCCCTCCAAATACATCTGTTAGAGAGCGTCTATGAACACTCATCCCCGTGGCTGTTTGAGTTCCATGTCACCGTGATCCTCCCTGCACAGCAGTGGGGCTAGTCCAGGATTTCACGGTGGTCAAGACAGCCCTCACTGTTTGTACAGGGCAGAGGTGGTGTTTCAGACTGAAAACCAACAGCTAACACAGAACTCCCAGGAACATCAGACATACAAACCCAAACTGACCCAGAAGAAGACATTCCAGAGTAAACCCCGACAAGTGCCGGCAGCTGATGGCGCAGAGTCTAACCCAGCCTGGCTCTTAATATCAGGGTGATGCATTGGTCATTCTTATTCATTGTGATGTTCATTAGTACCCGGGGAATTCGTTACTAAGCACATACAGGTTACCCCCATTGTAGCTACTGGAAGAAACAGGCACTTCTGTCCTCAGTTACATGTTTTACAACTGTAATGACATCAGTAAAAGGCATTTTTGGATCGGATTTAGAACTCAAAAGTCAAAGCAAAGCTGAGATGCCGCAGTTGCAAGGAACTGCCACAAATACCGTCAGCAGAGCTGGATATTAAAACCTGTGAGCTTGTTTGGTCAGGGTAAAGTAATAAACCACGATGTTCAATCACATTGGAATGCGAGGGCTGCAGCAAGCGTGGCGATTGCCTCTGTGCTGCCATGCTCTTTCCAACGGCTGCTTCACACAAGCTTTCCAGCAAAAGTTCTGAAGACAAAGTAAATTTTGATGCAGAGAATACCCAAAACAATATTGCAAAGGGCGGCAGTGACCAAAAACTAATCATCATGACACTTCAGCATGTACGGCCGAAGAACAAGGGACCTGTTGCTGAGAGGCAAAGGGCAGCTGGGCTAAATTAGCTGAGCAAGTTTGAGTCTGGATAGTGTCATTAGGAGAAAAGCAGAACTATGCCATAAACTCTAATGAATGCATTAATGGATGGCTTGTGCCTCTCAAAAGGGGAAAAAACGGTTTAAATAAAGTTATTAACACAGCCCACCTGTGTTTGGCTCTTGGACTATGTTGTTTAAATAGCCCATTAACTCTTGGAGTAACTAATCTTGAAAGTGAATATAGCCTTTCTGAAGTAGACATTTAACTACATTCATATAATTCAATTAGATTGAGCATTCTTAGTCCAAAGCCAGTATTCTGTGCTTTCATCTCTAATAATGGTGCACAGCAAACCTGGTTAATATGGTGTTAAAAAAGAATTTGCATTTGCAATGGTAACCAAAAATAAATTGCTGGACTGAACCCTGAATTCTAACATACAATTTAAGTGCTATGAGTTAGAATATAATAATAATAATACAGAATTTAAAGGTTGCATTTAATTCTAAAATTCAGTATTACAAGAGTGAGCTGAGTTTTATGACTCTGCCTTAAAGTCATAAGGGTAAAACTAATGATGTTAAAAAACACCAAAACAACCTGATACTGAGATAAGGTTTCTCTTTTTTTTGGAGTACCAGGGCTCACATGAGTCAACAGACAATACCCTGGACTGCTCCTGCTTGGGATTTTTAGGAGGGCAGGGGTGGGGTGATGAAGAAGAAAACCAAATCGTGGCCTAAGCAAGTTCATCCCGTTAATAAATAGTTAAAGCAAATTCATTAGGAAACAGGAATTTTATAGATTTAGTTAAAGGTTTCTTCTATTTATGTCACTGAGAAATGATAAAATTCCTTTTATCACTCTACAACTTGTTAATGTTTTACCCCAGGACCACTTCATCTGTAATAAACATCTTAACAAAATATGCATCCCTAGGGAGGAACCGTTAATTTCCTTAAGGCCTCACACATGTAATAGGTTTTTATTGCATGCAGGTGCTTTGTGAAATTGCATTGACTTGTAATAAACGTCCAGTAAAGAGCAGGTAGCACCTAAAAGGGGGGAAGTGTTTGTGCACCTGTCTGAAGAGAGACTTAACACACCCTAATCCTCCACGGGCTTCTCCTCAACTGCGCATAGACCATCACCGAGCCTCCCCTTCTAGGGCGTCTGCTGCCTCTAATCACAGCAAGGTAAATGCTTGGATTTTTACAGTTGTGTTTAGCCAGCTTAACAAATAAATACCGGGTGAATTTATTGTATATTCAAAATATATTTGTTGCTGCTTTGGCTAAAATTGCAGCACGAATTATAATTACACTTTAAAGAACAGGGGAAAATAATGCATGGTAGATTGTCCTTTTATCTTGTGTAGGAAGTTCTCCGGGTTGGACTATTCACGGGATTATTATTTCTTGAATTCGCTTAGAACCAAGTAGAAAGAAAGTTTAACAAAATCCTTTGCAGTAATGCCATACCTTAGATATTTCAGCGAGGGTAGATTTGCCTTAGAAGTTTTATTTTGGATATGTTTAACTATTTTGAATCATTGACTGGGTTTAAAAAAACCCAACCAAACAAAAAAAAAAAAAGAACCACTTGAACAAAGCTGTATCTCTGGTTTTCCACGGATGCTTGAAGGTGGCTATTTAGCTCGTCACGCTAATTAACGGCAATGAAAGCATTGCCTTTCAAGACAATCCCCACCTAGCAGCAGCGTCGAGTAAATGTGCTGAAGCTCTTTGTTTTTCAAGCAGTTGCTTTGCCAACGCTCCGTGCTCTGTTAGGACGCTTGCAATACCTGCGAGCAAAGGGCTGCTCCCCCTCCCTACCCGGGGGGAAGGTGGGAGGGATGTCCAAGGGCAACATTCGCAGAAAACCGAGGAGTTAATGTTGTGTGTCATCACTGGAGGCAATGCTACAGAGTTTGTGACTTTGAGGAATTTCTGAGGTTAGTTACAAAGTCCAGAATTTACACAAGTTCTTCGGTAAAACCTCTGCAGATTTCCTTCCCCTGCCCTCTGCCCTCCGCCCCCCACCCCCGCCCTGAGTACAATTTCCCAGTAAAGGGATACCACGGCAAATTTACAGTTAGAAGCCAAAGAAATGTTCTGGAAACCTCGAGTAGCTCAGATTAGAGATTTTTGAGATGAGATTGAAACAAGCACCTTGGTCCAAAACTGCCCAGGTTCTGCTGCCTGCAGGGTACCAGCAACAAGGTGCTTGGGCGGGGGTGGGGGCGGAAAACAAAGAGCTTCAGCACATTTACTCGACGCTGCTCTGCTGCTAGGTGGGGATTGTCTTGAAAGGCAATGCTTTCATTGCCGTTAATTAGCGTGACGAGCTAAATAGCCACCTTCAAGCATCCGTGGAAAACCAGAGATACAGCTTTGTTCAAGTGGTTCTTTTTTTTGTTTGGTTGGGTTTTTTAAACCCAGTCAATGATTCAAAATAGTTAAACATATCCAAAATAAAACTTCTAAGGCAAATCTACCCTCGCTGAAATATCTAAGGTATGGCATTACTGCAAAGGATTTTGTTAAACTTTCTTTCTACTTGGTTCTAAGCGAATTCAAGAAATAATAATCCCGTGAATAGTCCAACCCGGAGAACTTCCTACACAAGATAAAAGGACAATCTACCATGCATTATTTTCCCCTGTTCTTTAAAGTGTAATTATAATTCGTGCTGCAATTTTAGCCAAAGCAGCAACAAATATATTTTGAATATACAATAAATTCACCCGGTATTTATTTGTTAAGCTGGCTAAACACAACTGTAAAAATCCAAGCATTTACCTTGCTGTGATTAGAGGCAGCAGACGCCCTAGAAGGGGAGGCTCGGTGATGGTCTATGCGCAGTTGAGGAGAAGCCCGTGGAGGATTAGGGTGTGTTAAGTCTCTCTTCAGACAGGTGCACAAACACTTCCCCCTTTTAGGTGCTACCTGCTCTTTACTGGACGTTTATTACAAGTCAATGCAATTTCACAAAGCACCTGCATGCAATAAAAACCTATTACATGTGTGAGGCCTTAAGGAAATTAACGGTTCCTCCCTAGGGATGCATATTTTGTTAAGATGTTTATTACAGATGAAGTGGTCCTGGGGTAAAACATTAACAAGTTGTAGAGTGATAAAAGGAATTTTATCATTTCTCAGTGACATAAATAGAAGAAACCTTTAACTAAATCTATAAAATTCCTGTTTCCTAATGAATTTGCTTTAACTATTTATTAACGGGATGAACTTGCTTAGGCCACGATTTGGTTTTCTTCTTCATCACCCCACCCCTGCCCTCCTAAAAATCCCAAGCAGGAGCAGTCCAGGGTATTGTCTGTTGACTCATGTGAGCCCTGGTACTCCAAAAAAAAGAGAAACCTTATCTCAGTATCAGGTTGTTTTGGTGTTTTTTAACATCATTAGTTTTACCCTTATGACTTTAAGGCAGAGTCATAAAACTCAGCTCACTCTTGTAATACTGAATTTTAGAATTAAATGCAACCTTTAAATTCTGTATTATTATTATTATATTCTAACTCATAGCACTTAAATTGTATGTTAGAATTCAGGGTTCAGTCCAGCAATTTATTTTTGGTTACCATTGCAAATGCAAATTCTTTTTAACACCATATTAACCAGGTTTGCTGTGCACCATTATTAGAGATGAAAGCACAGAATACTGGCTTTGGACTAAGAATGCTCAATCTAATTGAATTATATGAATGTAGTTAAATGTCTACTTCAGAAAGGCTATATTCACTTTCAAGATTAGTTACTCCAAGAGTTAATGGGCTATTTAAACAACATAGTCCAAGAGCCAAACACAGGTGGGCTGTGTTAATAACTTTATTTAAACCGTTTTTTCCCCTTTTGAGAGGCACAAGCCATCCATTAATGCATTCATTAGAGTTTATGGCATAGTTCTGCTTTTCTCCTAATGACACTATCCAGACTCAAACTTGCTCAGCTAATTTAGCCCAGCTGCCCTTTGCCTCTCAGCAACAGGTCCCTTGTTCTTCGGCCGTACATGCTGAAGTGTCATGATGATTAGTTTTTGGTCACTGCCGCCCTTTGCAATATTGTTTTGGGTATTCTCTGCATCAAAATTTACTTTGTCTTCAGAACTTTTGCTGGAAAGCTTGTGTGAAGCAGCCGTTGGAAAGAGCATGGCAGCACAGAGGCAATCGCCACGCTTGCTGCAGCCCTCGCATTCCAATGTGATTGAACATCGTGGTTTATTACTTTACCCTGACCAAACAAGCTCACAGGTTTTAATATCCAGCTCTGCTGACGGTATTTGTGGCAGTTCCTTGCAACTGCGGCATCTCAGCTTTGCTTTGACTTTTGAGTTCTAAATCCGATCCAAAAATGCCTTTTACTGATGTCATTACAGTTGTAAAACATGTAACTGAGGACAGAAGTGCCTGTTTCTTCCAGTAGCTACAATGGGGGTAACCTGTATGTGCTTAGTAACGAATTCCCCGGGTACTAATGAACATCACAATGAATAAGAATGACCAATGCATCACCCTGATATTAAGAGCCAGGCTGGGTTAGACTCTGCGCCATCAGCTGCCGGCACTTGTCGGGGTTTACTCTGGAATGTCTTCTTCTGGGTCAGTTTGGGTTTGTATGTCTGATGTTCCTGGGAGTTCTGTGTTAGCTGTTGGTTTTCAGTCTGAAACACCACCTCTGCCCTGTACAAACAGTGAGGGCTGTCTTGACCACCGTGAAATCCTGGACTAGCCCCACTGCTGTGCAGGGAGGATCACGGTGACATGGAACTCAAACAGCCACGGGGATGAGTGTTCATAGACGCTCTCTAACAGATGTATTTGGAGGGAATAACAGCTTAGAACACCTCTATACCTAGAGATAAGTAATGTAACTTCAGTGGGAGTACAGTGTGCTGCAGATATAACATGTGTTTCTACTTTCTCCTGTGTCAACTGTATGAATAATTTATACTGATTCCCACTGCAGAATCTCTGTGCTGGCAGACCACAGCACTAAGGCGTTCCCTTGTAAAGTGGCATACATGCTTCTACCACTTTATAGTACTTGTAATTATATACCTTGCCTTTTAGATCATTTTGTGCAGTAGCTGCTGTGTGGCGAGTTCTGCCCAGTCACTGCTGCACTTTGCAGGTCCAGCTTGGTACCTGCAGTCAAGGCTGGGATAGGCTGGAGATGAGCTCTGGCCAGACAGACCACTCTCTGGCCAGATAGCCACTGCCAAGAGGTGTTAAGCCTTCTTGAAGTTCATCTTATCTTGTGTCACAGGCAGCATATGGCTTCTTCCCAAAGCAGAAGTGTTCTTTGACCATGCAATAGCCTCCCAAGAGGAAGAGGAACAGTTTCATATACCTTGGTGACTATATACTTGTGCCAGGCTCAGTGAGACATCACTCAAGCATGAGGATACATGCAAGAAGTTGTCTACAAGCAATACATGAGGGAAGGACACTAACGTTTGTGCTGTGGTGAAGGAGGGGAGGATACTGTTTGCATCTGACTTTGTTCCTGATAACTAAAGCTAAAGGCCAATGTGGAAGAATAGAGACCAAATGTGTGCCAGGTCCCCTCGAGTCTTCTGCTTATGTTGTTGCACCAAATAGCTCTTCTGAGACAGCTGAGTACCTGAATGCCAAGCATTTCCTGCCATGAATAAGTTTTAAATGGCTGGTGGAAGAAGGCCTGCACAGAGTAAGGGGAGAGCAGGAATGTGGCATTCAAGAACGCTGTGAACGCCAAGAGCTGCATACTGGTAGTCCCAGCACCGCCCATGCATCTCCAGGAAGCCTGGGCCCTCAGGCTGCTTTGGTGCCTTGGTACCTGGACCTCCTGCATTTACTCAGTGCTTACTACAGCTGGGCCACCATGGAACCTTTGGGAGCCTAAAGCTCTCCTGCAAGTTGTGTCCTGATTCCCAGAGTGATACAGGGTGGTGCTCTGTGTCGGTAACACATCTTGCAGTTCATCACAGGGCTGCCTCTGAGGCTGTGGAAGCAACAAAGAGAGGAGAGGCAAGATTTGAAGCTACATAAATCTCCCTGTGTGCTGCTCGTATATCACAACCTGCAAACCTGCTGGGAAGGAAACTTCACCTTAAACACAAATGAATGGAACATTTTCCAAGCAACTTTATCTTGGGTGGTCTTTTTTCCTTTGATTTTTTTTCTTTTTTTAACAATTTTAATGTATTAATTTTTGTCCTGCAGAGTTGTTTGGTGCTGCTTGTACTCACTTGGACCCCCAGTCCTGGGGCTCTGTCTCCCTGGAGGAATGCCTGCATGGATGGGGGGTGTGAGAAGAGGAAGATTTGGGTGGAGAACGTCCTCTCCCCTTTGTGTAGGAAGTAAAGGTCGGGGCAGAAGTTTTCCGGCTGTTCTTTATCACGGATCGTCGCTGGCGACTGGTGCAGGACGGGGATGTCCGGGGAAACCTGCCACCTGCACTCACACGGTCCCCTGGGCGGGATCGCGGCGCTTGCTGATGGGGAGACCGCGGCCGCCTGTGCCAGCTGAGCTCTGCTCCGGGCCCCTCGCGTGTCCCGCCGCCAAACGGCCGCTAGGGGTCAGGCCGGGACGGCTCAGGGGCCGGGCTGAAGCCGGCGGCGGGCGGAGGAGCCGCTGCAGGGGTGAGAGGTAGCGTCAGGCCGGGGCGCGTCCTGCTGTCCTCAGCCGGCGCTTGCCAGGTCAGCCTGGTCCCGCTACCGCAGGGCAGCTGCCCCCGGGAGCTCGGCTGTGGAGCCTGGAGTGAAAAACCCAACTCGAGCACGGGCACTGCCCACTGCGTAGTGTCTGACTGTACAGGACAGGTGGTTCAGGGCTGTATGGGAATGCAGCCTGCCTTGGGCATGGACACGTTCCACTAGAGCAGGCTGCTCCAAGTGTCATGCAACCTCACCTTGAACACTTCCAGAAATTGAGCATCCATAACTTCTCTGGGCAACCTGTTCCAGTGTCCCACCTCCGCCATGGTGAAAGATGTTCTTTCATTTAGCCCAGCTCCCTTCCAGGCACGTTCACCGGCCCTTCTGTCCCACCAGGACAGCATCTGCTGAAACTGCTGTGGCTGGCTAGAGGATCCTCTGCAGCCATGCTTCCAGAGTAGCAGCAGGTGCTGTACCTGTCATGATAACAGGTGCACCCCTGCCACAAGAGCAGATCCCCATGAGATCTGGCATCCACAAGTTCTCCTATAATGTGCTCTTTAGAATTTCTGCTAGGCAGAAGTTTGGAGATGTTATTCCCTTCCCGTTCTTTGGTGTGAACTGCTCTATTACTCCAAGGAGCTTGTCTGGCATGGGGAGCAGTCATGTTGCTGATGCTGCTGTGATGCAAACCATCTGAAAGCAATTGTAGCACAAGTCAGGTTTTGTCACCCTGCCCAGTTAATGAGTTTATCCACATGCTGGGATCCCTATTTCTAGCAATGGGAGAGAGACACTATAATTTTGCTCTCTTTCAAAACTGCTGGGAGCTGTGGTAGAACTGGTGATGCTGTCAGCCAGAGGATATGGGTAAGAGGTGTGAGGTTACCACACCATAGTGGTCAAGCCCTTAGTGACAGCTCATGCAGTTGCTTCTAAAGCTGCCTGTACAATAGCAATGCAAGTGCTCTTCAAAATCAGAATTTATTTTGTAACTAGCAGCAAGGACAGGCAATCACCTTGAATCATTGCTTCCTTGTGCAGCTCTCCCAGCACCTGGAGAGTGCACACAGATGTCCTATGTGACCCATGAGCTGGGACAGTTCTTCCAGGCTGGCTGTCTTGACAGCACTGGGCTGAGAGCATCCCTCCTCACCATCCACCTCTGTCCTGCAAGGTTTAACTCCGATCTGTTGTAACACTTGCACAGTGAACTCTATCAGGTTGGAAAGAGAAATGAAAACAAAACAAAACACAGTGGCAGGGCTGCTTGCTTGCTTTGGCTGTGAAGCAGCACAATCTGGAGCAGAGCAGAGGCAGTTGGCATTGGAGGGTGTATTCCTTGCTAAATTCATGTGTAGATGGATGTTATCCCCAGATCAAACGGTGTATGAGGTCAAAACATTGTTATTTACTGTTTCCATTATGCTATTTTAACATGGAGTGTATTTATGGGCACAGCTGAACGTGTGTGCTGGAGAGCTGGCCCCGCCAAGTGCTTGGTGGTGGGAGGGAAGTCAGTACCAGCAAACAGCTCCTCTGCTGCCCAGTGCTCAGCCTCACTGCTGGGGAAGGGGAGGGAATGGACATGGCATGAGGCTTGGTGGGCTCATGGATGGATTTGTGTCTGTTTCAACATGTTTGTGAATGAAATTCAGTGCTGCACTTTGCTAGACATTCTGCAGACAGTCATGTCCTCATATTGATCAATATTCCTGAGGTCAGACGTGCTGTCTGGTATGCCTGCCTGGCAGTGGGCCTGCCTGCTCCCCTTGCTCACAGGCTGCTCTACTGCCTGTTTGCTTCCAGGAGGGAACAGGCAAGTTCTCTAGGACACCAGTGTTCAGTGGCTTCAGGAGCCTGATGAGGTTTCCAGCAGTCAGAAATGAGCAGCCAGGCAAGGTCACCTCAGAAAGCACTCATCTGCTGTCCTGCTGCTGGAAGTTACCTGTTGCCTGAGCCTCTTGCTTGTTTACAGCCAGGTGCCACTGTCTCCACAGAAAGAAGAAAGGGGCTTTGAGGTGCTCTGACCACAAAGGTCGCTGGGAGCAAGGTGGAGCATGAGGGAGAAAGGGAGCAGCAGCCCTATGGAAAAGCTCAAGGCATCTGAATGACTGTGATGTGTTTTGTGTCACTTCACCTCCTCTGCAGAGCCTCTGTTATTAACCTCATGCCCAAAGCAGCTGCATTCTCTATGCAGTTATTCAGAGCAGCATGCTGCATCTCTTTTTGTGCCAGACACCTCTGCCTTCACTGAAAAGTAGTGAGGAGCATTGCATTCTGAAGGGTGGAGGTGAAATCACAGAAGGTCCTGTGAACTGAACCCACGCAGCAGAGCGGAAGAACAATCTTGAGGCATTAAGTAAAGTCTTCTCTGTCCCACTGCAGCCAGGAGTGCAGAACTGAATCCTCAGGGTGGGGGGATCTGCTCCAGCTTTAGCCTAGAAAGCCCAGAGATGTGTCCAGTGCTGGTACAGCCACATCATAGAGAGCTGCACAGAGAGCATTAAGCAGGACAGAGATTCTCTTGCTTGTGGGTATTTATGTCTGCAGCAGATGTAAAGACAACTTGGACCATTCCACAAGAGCCCAGGAGTCCTGTGCAGCACTTTTTGAGGGGAAAAAAAGCAATGCATTACAACTACAGATGATTTTTATTGGTTTGTTTGGGGGCTGGGGATTTTTGTTTTGTTTTTAAGTCTCTGTGCAAGAATTGCATGTTGCAGACTGTGAGCATCATTATGAGGGATTACCGGTAACCCCCTTCCCTTTTTCATGTCGCCTTTATTTGATGGGGTTTTGGCAGACTTTATGTAGGCATGTGAATTCCCTGTGTTTTCTGCAATAGTCTAAGGATGAATTAACACTCTCATCAGCTTTGAATGTGAAATCTCACTCTGCAGAAAGGGGAATTGGGTCCAGCAGGCACCTACCATATAGCTGGATGAATTGGAGCAGGATGTTGGAAATGTAACATCTCGTGACCCTGACGCTTTCATCTGTGGTAGCAGTGAAAGAGTTAATGCATTAGTTAAGAAGATTTTTAGCACAGGTCTGAACTGAGGCTGACAATCCATTATTCATAACTCCTCAGAAACCTGTAGCTTAATTCTTTTCTCTTTCTTTTGTGATTTACAGAATATTACAACAACTGTAAGCACTTTGCAGTTGGATTTTTATTGCGTGCTCCAAAGTGAAGAATTACGATTCGGGATTCATGATGAGCAAATGTGTTCTGGTGTTTGTACATCCTTTTCATCTTCTCTGCCCCCATCTAGAGCTTGCCCCTGCTCAGAGCAGAGAACTTCTGCTGTCTGTAGGAGTGAACACTGCTGAAGCAGCTCTGCTGTTGCTCTCGTGAGAGATGACACACTGCAGGCCCATCTGCACCTCCACACAGAGCAAGCCAGCTCTGGGTGCAGATGACAGCTCCTTGTGTATCCCAGCAAGCAGGGAAAGGCTTGTAGGACCTCCCAGCAGTGCTGGGACAAGAAGGGAATGCTACAATGGGTCTAGCACAGGATTTTTTGCAGTTGTACTCGTTTCGTCCTTGCACTGGACCCTGAACATCAGATCAGCCCTGAGCAGTGGCAAATGCCAGCCTTGAGTGTGGCCATCACTTGTGTTATTTGAGGTAAAGGTCCTGTTCTCACTGAGGCACAGCCAAGTGGGAGAAACAAATGTTGGGACTGGTTTGGGACCCAAAAGCTCTCTGTCCTGCAGCAGTCTGCACTGGTGTGCTGCCCGTGGCAGTGTCTGACAGGAGTTGCTCATTTCTGCGCTGATCAGCTCCTTGAACAAATAATCACTGCAGTTACAGTTCAGAAACACCTCCCTCCAAGGAGGTTTGCAGGGACACTTGAGGACTGAGAGGTGGTCCTTCATCCAAAAAGCCTTTGGATGCCTTTGCTGCAGCTCTCCTCTGCTCTGGAAGGGCAACTGCAGCAAGAGATAATTTTTCATTATGGACAAGAGAATTATGAGGTACAAACAAGCACGCACAAGAAGATTAATAAATTACTCGGGATTAGCTTCAGTGATGGGAATATCTGCTGTGTGCAGCACTGGCCTGGCAGGACAGACAGGTTCCTGTGCAGTGTTTGTCACAGATCAGAAACACTAGCCCTTTGACAGATGCCACGTAGATCTTCATTTCCAAATTCACCCATCTGAGAAACATCTGTGTGCTTAGGCTGGCAAATCTCAAGGAATGCTCTGCCAAGCAGTCCGCTTCCGCTTTTAGAGCTCCGTAATCCTCACTGGGGACTCCTCCCCTGAAAAGAACAGAAGTGTGTGCACCTCTTCAGGGAAACTGCATAGGTCCAGGAGAAGTCTGCGAGGAAAAGATTCATGGCATGATCAAAAAGCACCCAGGCCTTTTACAGACAGGGCTCAATAGGTGCTTTAAACAGTTATAAATAACAGCAAGGAGGAAGGGAACAGATTAAAGAGCCAAGTGCTGTGCTCTGCACTGTGCTAGTCTAGGCACAGCCGTGATGTTTGCTTGCTGCTCTTGCACAGCAAGATGGCCCCAGCACCTCAGCAGATAAGTCACCCAGCACCAGAGGCTGATGGGGCCATGTAGATGTCCCTGTCGGTCACACCAAATCAGGGGGCTACAGGGCTTGGCTTAGGCCTCTGCTATTTAGAGACTGCAGGATTTTCCCTGGAAATCCACTGCTAAGTGAGCTCTTGGAGCAAGCATTGAGTTAGCCCCAAGTTTCCATCAGTGCTTTTGGTTAGGAAGGTAATTACGCAGCTCTGCAGGACACACAGATAAAGACAAACATGTCAGCAGAGTGCCTAGCAGCAGCTTAGATGTGTGTAAGCAGAGGTGGGAGATGGAGGCTTCGCTGTGCTTGCCAGGGAAGTGAGTTATTTAACAACAGGAACATTTTCCAAGCTGCTTCTAATATTGGCACGTAGCGTTTTTGGAGTCTGAAAGATCTTCTTGGACCCTAATTCCCAGTGGTGCTCCAACACCGCAGCCGTTGTGCAAGCACACTGAGATAGTGGTTGGACTGGGGGTGTTTGCTGTTCCCAAATAGCAATGGTAGCTCTCAACATCCACCTCTCTCCTGCAGCGGTGGATCTCTGGCTCTCAGAGCAGGGGCTGACTCCATACCTGCTCCTCTGGCTGCAGGCAGTCCCTGGGGGCTGCAGGCAGTCCCTGGGAGCTGCAGAGATATGGCGCTCACAGGGCAGAGGTGTGAGTGAAGATGCTGGTATTGCTTGCTGCATGCTCTAGAGCAGGTCTGTGACCATTCCCAGTGTCCCTGCTCTTCTGTCTCTCCTTTGCAGCCTGTGGGTGGATTCCCTCAGTGCCATATCTCTTTGCGTGTGTGCCTCCAACCTTTTTGGAGTCACCAGCTCCTGTGCTAGTTAAGAAACAAGGCCATTTCCCCAGGGGCTTTTGAATTTGGAGCAATTCTGGGAAGTCTCTGGATTTTCCATACACAATCTGCAGCAGTCACTAGGGGGGGATTTTTGTGCTTTTGGTTTTTGTTTTATTTTGAGAGAAACCTTTGGAGAAGTATTAATAGCCTAGGGGCTGCCCCAATTTTTTCCATTTGTGCAGGCAAAAGAATATTGATGGGGAGGGGCAGAGACACCCACAGCACCCTCAGGGCTAAAGATCTTTCATAGGAAATTGTTGTTTTCAGACAGATGAAAGCAGATCCCTTTCATTTTTCATAAGTGCACGTAAGGAAAAAAGAAGAAAGTGCTGTTCAGGTGTGCTAATGTTATCCTCTCGAATTCAGGCTCTGTCTTGGTGGAGCTTGCTCTCAACTAGTCCAAAAATGAGAGGTTGGAAAAGAATAGCAGAAGTGGCTTGTTTTCAAAGAAGTACCCCCTGAAAATGGGTCCCAGCAAGTTGAAGGCACAACAGGGCTTTTGGCTGTCTTGACAGGGAGAGGCGACACAGTGACAGGCCGTAGTGGGGTTGGAGAGAGGGGTTGCATGGCTCCAGTTTACCCAGTGTTGCCTCATGCAGCCAGCTAGGGCTGTAACCAGGCTGAGGCCGTGGCCCCTCGCCCACCCTTCTGCCCCAGCAGCCTTTGGCCTGGGCTGTTTTGCCACAGCACCAGGGGAAACCGCACCTAATCCCCTGCCCACATCTGTGCATCTACTGTATGGTCTTTTCCCCCCCACCCCACCCCTCCTGCCAACAAGGAAGGCAGTGTGTTTTCTTAACATTTGAGGGCATGATTTATAAACAACCATTAATGCGCCTTTTAACCTCTTTTTTTCATTGTTTAAATTTCAAATTTTTTGGATGCAAACTCCTTAAATCAGTTCAATATGCTCTGAAGGGCTTTGCTAGAATTCGAGTTTGAATTGCTTCCAAATGGAAACACTTACACCACACACACCAAAAGCAGAAAAAAACCAGGAGGCACGTCAGTGATTTTAATTGACTCTCCACTGTGCATGTACTTCTAAATAATTGAAGTGTTTCCAATACTTATAGATGCCTCAATTTGGCAGCAATTTGGGTATAGGCATTAAAAAAAAAAAATAGGGGGAGGGAAGAAAAAAAGAAGAAAAAGCAAGAATCTAGAAGTATTATACGTAAGGCTTCACAAGGGATTCACTCTGGATTTAATTGGGATTCCTGTAAAGCTATGCAGAACTTTGGCAATGGAACTGGAAACCAGGTGAGCTCCTGGTGAAGCTGTGTGAGTTTTGGTTATGGCCTGAGTGGCTTTGAGGTTTTGGATGGAAACCAGGCGAAATTCACTGATTTCACCTGATCCTTCTTTTCAGTTTGGGGTTTATTTTTAGCTTGATTCAGTTTGGGGGCCTTTTTGAATGAGGCAGATTGAAAACCAGTTGTTTAAAGATTGGGCTGTTCCTCCCTGGAGGACCTGTGATGTTCTCCGCTGGCTCCAGCTGCCCTGGGATTGGTTTCTGCACTATGTTACAACAGACTGATGATGTATTTCTTCTCTGTCATGTGCCAGCTTAGTGCAGGCTTGATCTCTGGTTGCAGACAAGAAAAAAAGTCATCAAGAGAACGGAAAATTCACACCTAAACACCATAAAACTACAAGATTTGCTCTCCTGAAGTTTTACTGAAGTGAATTCCTCTTAATCCATCTAATATAAAATTTCATAGGTGTTATTTTTACAGTTGCAATACCTCTGGAGTAAGTGAGACAAGGTATCTCCTGCAAAAGCTGCTTTTGTGTGCGGTAGAGGTGCTCATCTAGTGCCGCCCCAGCAGGATAGGTCTCTGATCTCCTTGTCTGGGCTGGACAAGCTGCTGTCCCTTCCATCTTCTTTCCGGAGAGGCACCTTCCCCACTAAAATTTCCTGTGTTGGGTTTTAACATAGGAAACTTCTTGGCCATGGCTTCGTTGTTCATGTTTGAACCCCAACAGCTTTTAAATATCCATTTTCCTATCAGACAGGCTGGTTCTGATGTTTCTTCTCACTGGGCTGGCAGAAGCTGCTGTTAGGGCTGCAGCGTGGCCCTGCTTGGGGTGGGAGGGATGGCAAACAGGTCAGTTCTCAGCTGTGTGGCCATGCCCAGCATAACCAGGCAGTCATAGCAAGCTGGGGACAGTGGTACAGAGCCAGCAGGGAGTAATCGGCTCCATGCAGGGGCAGCCATGAAGCTACCAGAGCAAATACCCCAAACTGTGCTTCCCTGGTAGCTTAAGTGTTTTGGTTACATACCAGCAGGATTTGACATGCATCTCACTTTTTTTTTCCTGCTTGTGTTTATTAGATATTCCTCTGACCTTTCTTATTGTCCCTGAAGAAGGAAGCTGTGGTTTAGTAGTGCAAACACTGCGAGCACGCTAAAGAAATGCCAAAAACATTCAAAACACATGTATGATCCTGTGTTAGTTTAGGCTCAGTCTGAAACCTGTTGGGATGCTGCTCAGGGCACTATCTGGGTCTATGTGTAATCTTCTCACGTTTTATTCCTGTGCACTCTGTTTAATGAAAACCACCTGAAGCCCTCGTGCCCAAGGTTGGGGAGATGGATTCATTGCCGAGGCGATGCTCCCCTTGGGTTTCTCCTCCCAAAGCCCAGCTCCTCACTACCTATCAGGAGCAGCAGGTGTTGGACATAGTGTGGTCATTGTGCTTCCCCACAAACCCCCTGTGAGCTGTTTGGGTTTGGTAGCTGGAGGCACAGAAGAGCCCAGCTGCCCCTGCTGTGGTGTGACCAGGGACATGGGTGCAGCCTGGCTGCAAACCCCGGTGCTGGGCCTCTCCTTAGGGCCATTATAATGGCACCCACAGCATGAGGGGCAGCTCTGTGGGCATCCTGGCTTTCCTTTCATTCTGTTTTCATTCATTTGTCATCACAGACACAGGCATGGGCCAACCCAGCCAATGCCAGCAGCAGGTGCTGGAGTTTGCCTCCAAACAACGTTGCCACCCTCCTGTGGATATTAGTCCCTGTTCATGATGTCTTTATTTATCACACTGAAGTGAGACCTGCCACAGTTTCAAGTCTGAGTGGGAGGAACTGAGGGGGGAAAGATGTCAAGACCCCAGGCCAAGTGGCAAAGAAGGAGCTCCAGGGTGCATCTCCTGCACTGAGGTCAGTAAGGCAGTGGCTGAGACACCCAGGCTGCTGCTCACTTCCCAGGGGCTCCCAGCCCAGAGTAAGGGCTCCCCAAGGCTGTGAGGCAGGCAGGACCAGCAATGGTGAGGTGGGCAGCAAAGCATCCCTGGAGACAGTATGAATCTGTCCCTGTGTGAAAGACTTCATAAAGAAGTGTAACCCTTTAAGCTACACTTGACACTGTGAAACAGCACTAAAAATACAGTGTATGGCTTCCTTTTTCATGGGCATAGCCAGAAAGGTTTCAATATTCACAGAGGCACTGAATCCCTGGTCTCTGAGGATCTGAACTTACGCTCATAGACTTGGATAAGGAAGCAAAAGGAGTCAGGGATTTTCAGATCTGAAGGTGGGAAAGTTATCCACAGAGTTAAGTAGGAAGGAAATGCTACTTCTGAAGCTTCGTTGTGAGCAAATACAGTTCTAGGCTAGATTGCAGTTTGTTCCTGACAATGCTGACCATTTCTGTGTTATTCCTTCATTTTAAAAGGCTGCTTTATTTTACTATGTCTGTTCCTTTGATTTTTAAGAAACCTCAGATATGAAATCCAGATTCCAGGACAAATTCTGCCTGTCTCAACTATTAATATCACTTTCCTCCACCACCCCTCACCCCCCCCCAAGTTTCTAGTGTAAATAAAATAAGCTAAGTTTGGCTTTGTGTTTGCTGCATAGAACCATACAAACCTTAGCAGCACAATAATTTCCCTATCATCTTATTGCAGCATCTCCTCAACTGAGTTTAGCATCCCACAACTAGGCTGTTCAGATTTCAGACAGACCAGGGCCATCAGAACCCAAATGACCAGGCAGCAAAAGGGACTTCACCCACCACAACAGACTGAACATTTTCTTTCTCAGATACAGCGTGTCTGTTATTCTGACAGCATGTATTGTCCATTTCTAAAGTATCTGTTGTCTGCAGAGGGGTGTGTATAAAGAAAGGCATCCTATGGATTCTGCCATCTTTCCTTTCTAGTGAAGAGAGGACACTACCCATGCTGCACCCCAGCAGAACATACACAGATGTATATTTTCCAAACCAAAGTCCAAAACATCACCTGCTCCTGCAGCAATCAGTTCATCAGGTTTCACGATGCTTTGGCACGAGTTGTACAATCTTTTCATGTCCGCAAACCAAGCAATCAGAAAAGCATGTGGGCAGGGAAGCTCATCCCCTGGCATGCAAACTATGCACACAGGGGGAAGATGCAGAGGAAAAAGAAAAAAGCTGGAATTTCCAGTGCCTGCGAGTCATACCGCCCAGAGCACATCTCGCAGGATGAGTGCTCTAATGAAGCACAGAGCAGGCCGCCTCACTTTCTGGGGTCCGGGCAGTAACCCTATCCTCCGACCTTAACATTGGCTGCACAGCATCATCTGAGGCCACATCATCAGGGCGTCCACAGCAGAAAAAAATTGAGGGGTTTGTTCCTTCTGTTTCCTGTTGTTCCCATTAATTTGGTGCATGTCCTTTCTCCCCAGCCTCAACATCAGGCCCTAACGAGGTCTAGGGTTACTGAAGGGCACGGTTCAATTCGGTTGGAGCAGCATCAACTAAAGATGCTAACCTCTGCCATCTGGCAAGGCAAACTGTACATAAATAAAGTCAAACTTTCTTTCAAGCTTCAGAAGGGAATCACGTGAAGCCTGAGAGTACCCTGCAGTGCGAGTGTGCAGAAAGCTGTGGTTCTGCAAGCCTCCCACCCCACTGGAGGCATCCCATGGTCCTAAGCTCTCCCAGGCAGAGTGGGAGGCAGCAGAGGGGCTGCCCAAAACTTTTGGTGGCCCAGCTGCTGGTCATGCCCTCAGTGATTTGCCTATTCTTGTTACTGCCCAAGATACCAAGTAGCTTTTTCCTACAATTTGATTGCCTTCATCCTTCTTCCTGTGCCCTGAGCTTCCAAGAACAGAGGAGCAGTCCAGATTTGGCCAGGCATTAATAGATACTAAAGCATCTATGCTTTAGCTGTCAACATGTTTCAACCTGGAATAATTAGGACATATCAAGCATGTTGGAAAGCAGTTGCCCCCATTGGATTTCCAGCCTGATCTCTGAGCCAAAAGAATCAGGGAGAAGATGCAGTGATTTGGGGATATGCTTTATACAAAACCAGTCTCTCCTCTTTACATGCTGTATACATGATGTGTTACAAGCACCAGTCTTTTCAGCAGACATCTCAGTAAGTGGCCTCCAATGCATAAAATAATTCAATCCTCTTCATTCCCCCTGTTAAATCCTTCCTGTATTTTTCTACTTTGTGATATTACCTCTCCTCCTGAGCTGTCCTGCTGGCACTCTTTGCAAGATTTGGACTGATTGCAGTCTCTCGTGCACATGTGGTAGGACTGGTTGCACACATGTGCCCGTGACCCTGTGTCATGGCTCCCGTTTTTCTTGTATGGTGCTGGCTAATCCCTGGGAAAGAGGTCCAGAGATGATGGTACAGTTGTGACCCCAGCAGTCCCCAGGTTCTGAAAGATCCCAGACTGTGCACTGGGTGCTGTATCTGTTCTCTGGGTGCTCTGTCCATGCACTGCATCAGCCCACGTGAGGCTGTGACACTGGCAGGAGGCTGAGCTGTTGCTGAGGTCATTTTCCAGATTCTGGAATAGCTTGTGCTGGCCAGCGCACCACACAGATGATCAGCTGCAAGAAGCTCCTTTTTGTTTCCTTCTTTGTTAGATGTGGTGGAACCAATTATGCAGTCTTGGTACAAGGGTGGATACTCTGGGCAGGGTGGTGGTGGCTTGCAGGTGAAGCACCTGAGCTCAGGGTCGTCTCCTTCCATCCTCACTTCTGTGCAGCTCGAGATGTACAGAGGAGGATTCAGTCTCTCCCCAGCTCAGCAGCAGTGTTTCTGGAGGTAGCCCATCACTGTTCTCTCAACTTTCAGGTCGTGACAAGAAATACAAGAGTTTTGAGGTTCCTCTGTGTCACACAGACAGGACATTTGTGCTATGTAATTAATTGCCCCCACAGTGCAAATATACAAGAGGAAAAAAATAGTATTAAAGGTGCATAATGCCTGGGAAGCATACACTGTGCTCTGGGCTCTGGGGAGCAGCTTGATTTCCTGAATGCATTTTGAACCTACCACTTCTGACAGATCTCGGTGTTTCCCCAAGCTATTTGCCCATCAGTTACAGGACCCACTTCAAGCCCAAAATAAGGTTACCAATGTTTTCTAGTATTTTTTTATTAACCACCTCCACCATCTTGTAATTTAAAGCACCTGTCCATTTACATTTTCTTTCTGACCTACTAAATAACGCTGCATGATACATACAATGAAACTAATGGCTTTTGGATGATGCTGTTGAAAACTAGCTTATGAAAAGTGAGTTGAATGAACCACACTGCAGGAAATCCTTTTCATACCCCCTGGAAAAGTGAGCTGGAACACCTTTCTGCTTTGGCTTATGGGGCTGAATTCTTAAATAGTTATCACTCACTTTGCACTTGAAAAATGAGGACTGTCTTGTGATTTCTCAGTGTTGTTGGTGTCACTGTGCAGCCCTTCCTGTGGCATTTTGTGAGAAATGCCAGAGGCTTTGCACACCCAGGTGCGTGGCAAAGCCAAGATTACTTGCCACTAAAGACAGCACCATGCAGAGACTATCTGCTGCCTTCTGCTTCACCTACTCTTATTCTTACAAAAATAGAAGGCTTTGGTTTTTTTTTCAAGGAGTAATGAGTAGATTTTCTTCCAGCTAGAGCAAAACCAGCTCTGTGCTTTTACTCCAATTACCACTTTAGTACCTGTGAATCCTTAAAGCACAAGCTTGGCAAGTAGATGAGAAAGGTGCAGGCAGCGTGCCAGGTGGAACAGAACTTTGTTGTGGTGCTCCAGGTATTTTCAAGAGAGGTTTCTGGGGGGCTCCTAAAGCTGGGAATGCCAGCACCAGCAAAGGACTCTCCTCCAGGAGGTGTGTGTAGGTAACAGCCCCTCTGAGCAACTGGCCAGCTGTGCTGTGTCCTGTGCTGCCTGCATATTGGGCAGAACTGGCCCAGACCTAGCTCCTGACAGCAAGCAGCAGTGCCAGTGGTGGTAAGATCTCCTTTCTCCAAGCACTGTGCTGAATGGGGTGGCCATGCTAGCCCCGGCCACAAGTGACATAAAATTGTCGAACTGACATGGGGATTTGCAGGCTCATCCTCTTGCAGGTGTTCCTGCACAGGGGACAGCAGCCCTGGGAGCAGCCCCTCCCAGGAGCCACAGGGTATTGCCAAGAGTTTCGAGTGCTGACAAGAGCTCCCACGAGTGCAGCACAGCCCAGAGCTGCTGCGGGGCCAGTGGTGACAGCCTCACTGGTGACCGATTTACAGAGGGTAAAGTCCTTGCTTTCAGAACAAAGTGTGCAAATAAACTGTTACCAACCCAAGAGTGACACAAGGCTTTCGCTGCCTTCAGGCAGCTGTGTTCAGGCTCTGCAGCAGCTTCCCCAGCACAGCAGCAATGGTCAGCACGGAGAGCAAGTCCTCCCTAGAGGGAGCAGCAGCAGCTCCATCGGCTGCCACCGACACACGCTGCTCAGACAGCGCTCAAAGTGCCAACTCCTGTCAGCGGAGGCTGACAGCGGCGGTGAAAAAGCACGAGAAAGGACCTGTTTACAGAATGCTTTCTCTTCATTTTCTGTGCTTCGGCATCACATCTGTAACAGAACTGTCAGAGACTAGGAATGTAAGATGTGGGGGTTTGGGGGAAAAAAAAAAACCACAACACAACAACTAATTTTATTATGGAAAATGCCACTTCTGAATGGATTTTTATTATTTCCTTTGGAAGAAAGTTCTAGTAGTTTTGATGTTGTTTCATTTGGACTTTAAATGTCTTTGTACAGTCATAATTTAGTGGGGGGGGGAATAATGAGTTTATGCTGCAATTATTCTAATGAAGAATTTTTCATTTTGAATAGGGGAAAAAAAATGGTTTGACTGAATTCTACCTGATTCTAAGTGCTATCCAAGAGCTTTGCTAGGAATCAGAGCAAATAGATTAAGACTTTGCAGACAACTCATATAGATCAGACGTAACATGACTTTGTTTTTATATATATATTTATATACACACACATCTTTACAGAAACTTTTCACAGGGGGACTTTTTACTTATTCATGGGAAAATTGGAGAAGCAGAGATTTGATTTCTTCCAATCCTGAGGAGTTTTACTTGGACAGGGAGAGACACTGTGTGCATTTCATTCAATTGGCTGAACCACCTTTCTTTTCATTTTCTTATTTGGTTGCTTTTCTTTGTTGTATCACATGAGAATGAGCAGGAGCAAGGGCACCCCAGTGCCCAGGTAGTATGGCACGATGCCTTCTCTGGCACTGGGAGCACACCACTGGGGTGGCCATGCCCTGGCACCGCACTGTCCTTTAGGGAGAGCATGCTGCTCATCCCACAGTTCCTGCTGCGAAGGGCACAGGAAAAGCTGCTATATTAACTCTCAGTTGTGATTTTTGAGTCTTCTGCTCTCTTCTGCTAGCTTGCCATGTCCTGACTTTGTGTGCATCGCCAGCAGCTTATGAGGGGCCACACATGAGGCCTCTTGCTCCCTTTGTGCTAGCAGCCCCACTGAGTTCCTGGCTAGCTAGCCTCACATCACTCTGGGAGTCAGGAGATGCCAGGATTTCCCTGGAAACTGTCCAATGGAGTTGTAGAGATAGCAGATAGATAACATTTGTCCACTGCCCACAGACGAGCCTTGTAATAACTTCATCCATGTAGGTACTAGATATCATGTT